>JAAVTI010000259.1:0-72005 GCA_011947335.1 Phytophthora constricta
TTAAAGTTTGTATGTAAGATAGAAATACGCGAGGCCCCGCGTATTTCTAAAGCAAATACTAACACTTTAGATCAAAATAGAAAACTGAATTGAATGGCAGCCCGCCGCGTGGCGGCTGGCCTTATCTTTACGCTAAACCCTTTAAGACGATATCTAATTGCAAGGTGAGAGCATGGTTGGCTCTCACGCATGCATGAAATGCATGCACATGATTGGTTGAAATGTGGCCCTTTCAACCAATAGCTGTGCGCCTGAGCGCCCGTCAATGATAGTTACATTGACGGCTCGTAATGTTGGTCGCTAGTGTGTGTCCACACACACTAGTGGGTTTGCGTGTATTAGTGTACCCCGGGTACACTATCCTGTGTACCCCGCTACACCACCCTCTCAAAGTGCGAGTATCGCATTCGGGAGGTAACGGTGACCACGATCTCTTCTGTGGTCACTTTCCGTCTTCTTCGTTTAACGGAGAAGACACTCACGCTCATTTCGCAATGAGCGCGTCAAGTCCCGAGTCCCCGGGAGCCCCAAGGCTCCCGAAAGTCCCAAGACCTCCGCACCCGGTGGGGATTCCCCATCGGGTGGCAAGACACTGTCAGTGCGTGAATATCACGCACTACAATTGGAGAGAGAGCGCTCTCGTCGCGCAAGGCAACCCGTCCCTTCGGGGCGGGTGAATCGACTGTCGCGCAGCCTGCGAAGGCTGCGCGCAGTCCCCTGGACGTGATGGTGATGAGGAAGACCCTGGCCTCATTGTCGATTACGACAGTGATTCTTTGGCGGACGAAGAGAGCACTCTTCGCCCGTGAGGACAAGCCTGCTGTGAGCAAGCCTCTTCGCGAGAGTCCGTCGCCGGGCTCTCGTCGTCAACGTGAGAACTCGCCAGAAGATGGCGAGGTCGTGCACGCTAAGCGTGCACGGTCTGAAGAGTGGACCCGCGGAAACTCCATCCGCGGGTGTTTCTCCTTCCGCCCAGGCATCCTTGCCTGTTGGGCGCAGCGCGGCTCAGTCTCAGGGAGCTGAGCCGTGGAAGTTATCATCGGAGCGCATTCATCGCCTCCGATGGTCCGACGAAGGCCAGGGCACACCTTGTGCTCTCTTCCAAGTCGATACCATCAAGATGATGATATCGTAGAGGCGCTCGGCTTCGCGGCCGGCTCCGATGAGCGTCGCAACTACTATGCGACGCTGTACCTTGCTCTTCGCTATTTCAAGGGCGTGCGCCATAGCGCTAAGAGCCAGGTCTCTGAGACAGTCGCACTGACTCAGGGCTGGAACCAGTTCGTTATGAACTGGAACAGTGATGCTGCTGCTTTCCGAAAGCGTCTCGAAAGCATGCGTGAGCGCTATTATAAACATAATAGCGCTGGCAAGGCTACCCGCTTGCACGAACTCAGTGCAAGCGCTGGTATACCTTGTGCCGTTCCCCGTGGAGAACGGTGTCCAGTCTGTCCACCCAACGCGGACAGACTGCGTGAGAAGAAGTCGATGGGTACTCGACGATACGAGTACCCAGTGAAGTCGAGACTGGCGCTTTACTGTCTTCCCGGATGCCGGGAAGAGAGCACCCCGCCTGATCCCGTTACGCGTCTACCCGTCCCCGGGGGCGTGGGGTGGTACACTGTCCAGCCGAGACCTAGTCTCGGCTCGGGCGGAGGTGGTGGCGGTCTTCGTACGCCATCACCATTTCCGGAATATCCCTCACGAGGATATTCCGCGGTTCCCACGAGTCGTGTTGGGGAGGGTATCCTCTCCAACGACATCGAAAACGACGCTGACCTTGGTCAGTGCGTGGCTCCTGGTGAGCTACAATTCGCTCGACAATCCAGCGAATTGAGCCGTCGGCAGGCCGCGAAGGTGCCGGCGGAGGGGAAACCTCGTCGCTTTGATCAGCCGCTTGAGGCTGATCCGACCTTTCAGCAACTGGCGGCTGACTATGCTGCCTTCCGCCGTGAGGCTTGGAAGACGATCGCTGAGCAAAGTCAGCTGATCTCGAACCTCTCGTCTCGAGACAGCGGTGACGCGCTGTCTCGAGTCGAGGACGTCGAGAGGAAGTTTGCGAAGCTCGTTGAGAGCGTTCGCATGCGTCGCTCGCGCTCTGCGCGCGAGCGCGACGAAGATGACGAGTCGTAGCTCGACCATCACGCTTCTTCGTGCCCATGTTGGATGAGCGCGCGGGCGTATCATGCTCATGATACGCCTTCAGTCGCCCGACATAGAACGTCGGGTGCAGTCTCATGCTGGTTGGTATGTCCAGCGTGTAGGCTGTGCCTTGGCGATGCAAGACACGAAAGGGGCCGATGAAGCGTGGAGCAAGCTTGCTTGCTCAAAGTCGAGACTGCATGTCTAGCCAAGTTTTGCGTAGACAGTAAAACTAATGAATTCGTTTTGAACTCACTAATGTTGTTGCGTGACTTCTTGTCAGCGTTCATCTTCTGTCGGTCGACAGAAGATGCAATAGCATCACGAACAAACCGCATGACGGCTTGTCGATTCTGCACGAAGTCTTTCGCATCGACATTGGTCGTGTCGACCAATGCGTCCTTGTCCGCTATCGTGCCCTGCACGATGCGCTCGTCATCTTGAGTGTCCACATGGGGTGTGGACACGTACTTGGTCGCAGCAGTGACGTCGCCCTGCGTCGTCACTGTATCATTTGGTTTCCGGTGTTCGACTCCGAGTCGAACACGTCATCTTGCGTCACGTCTGCTCCCGGAGCAGGCGTGGGACGGGTCGTCGCTTGTCCTTTCGCTCCCGGAGCGAAGGTGCTTGGTCTTCTTCCTTCGCTCCCAGAGCGAAGGGTACTTGGTCGTCTTCTTTCGCTCCCGGAGCGAAAGGTACTTGCGTCGTTGCTTGTAACTTCCGTGCCCGGCACGGAAGTGTTCTCGGAAGCGCCTGCACCCGGTGCAGACGCAAAGCGTACTCTCTTCTGGCGCGTGGCACTACGTGTCACGGCGTTCAAATTTTCCTGTGGGCGTGGCTCGCTCACAGATCCTCCCCACTCAAGGGAGCTGTCACCCCGCCAAGCATGGCAGGTACTCGTGGATGCCGCATGGCATTCACGTAGAACGGTGTATGCCCCGTAGAGGCATGCACCGAGTTGTTGATGGCAAACTCTGCCATCGGCAAACAGTCGCTCCACTCGGTGAACGAGTGGGCGTAGCTCTTGAGGATGTCACCGAGCACGCGATTCACGCGCTCGGTCTGACCATCCGTCTGCGGGTGGTCGGCTGTCGACATCGACAGCCGAGTACCAGGAGGCCGAAGACCTCCTTCCAGAACGCGGCCGTGAACCTTGGATCACGGTCGGACACTATCTCACGGGGCATACCGTGAGAGCGGAAGATGAGCTCCACAAACAGACGTGCCGTCTGTTTGGACGTGACTTGGCAGGCACCGCAGCAAGATGAACCATCTTGCTGAAGCGGTCGACAAAGACGACCACTCCATCCGACGCTTGGCGTCGGGCGGTAACGAATATGAAGTCCATACTGATGGACTCCCAACACTCTGCCGGTATCGGCAGAGACTGTAGCGGTGCTTGTGAAGCTGGCGTCGGCTTCACTCGTTGGCACGCCTCGCAAGCACGGACGTACTTGCGGATCCACTTGTACTGGCGAGGCCAGTAGAAGTCACGCGAGAAGAAGAAGGTACGTCTTCTCTCGACCCGGATGCCCAGCCGATGGGGCATCGTGATACTCGAATATGATCCGCAGGCGCAGATCATAATCATCAGGGACGACGATGCGAGCGACATCGTCGTCAGCTGCACTGTATAGCAGCAAGCCGTCGTGTGCACTATACCTGTGCACACGGGATCTCAGATGTGGAGGCAGCGCGCGATGCGCGCTGTCGGAAGGTGCCTCCACATAGGTCAGCAATCGCTTGGCGTCCGCGTCAAGCGAGTACGCCTTGCGCACATGTCGAGCAGCGACGATGTGGGCACACTGCTGCGTTCAATGCCAATGGCATTGACGTCAACTACCTTGTAGTTGTAATCCGGCCGACGCGACAGTGCGTCGGCTACCACATTCAACCTTCCAGGTTTGTACTCAACCTGGAAGTTGTATTCAGCGAAGAATGACAGCCACCGTGCCATTCTTTGAGAGATGTGGTGACTTTACGGCCGTCCGTAAAGCGTGATCGGTGTAGATCACGAAGGGTCTATCTCAAGGAGATAGACACGGAACTTGGCTAACGCATACTTCATGGCAAGGAGCTCCTTGTCATGTACTGGGTAGTTGCGCTCAGCTTGCTTAAGCTGACGAGACTGATAGCAGATCACACGATCACGTCCTTCGTGATCGTACTGCATCAGAGCGCATCCGATTGCAAAGTCGGATGCGTCACACACAACGTGGAACGGACGATCTTGGTCGGCGACGGCCAAGATCGGCGCCTCGGTCAGGCCCTGCTTGACCGAATTGAAGGCCTGCTGACATTCAGCAGACCATCTCCACTCCGCGTCCTTCTTGAGGAGGCGCGACAGTGGTCGAATACGCCCAGCGTAATCGTGTATGTACTTGCACAAGTACGTAGCCAACAAGGAACTGCCGCAGTTCCTTTGCATTCGAGGGCGCAGGCCACTCGTTGATCACCCTGATCTTTTCGGGATCAGGGCGGACACCGTCCTTGCCGACAAGGCATCCGAGAACTGGAATCTCGGACGCACCGAATATGCACTTCTTTAGATTTGCATATAACGTGCTTGCGCATCAGCGCAAGCAGTTGTCGGAGATGCTCCTTGTGCATCTCGGTGTCTCTTCTCGCCCACAGCCTGGCTGTGGACGAACACGTCGTCGAAGTACGTCGGTGCGAAGTCCCGCACCGACCGTAATAGATGCGTTACGCATCTATTAAACGTCGCAGGGGCATTCTTAAGCCCCTGTGGCATCACTAGCCACTCCCAAAGCATGCCGCTTGGGGTGCTTACCGCCGTGAGAGGGATATCACTCTCACGCATTAAGATTTGGTAGAAACCATCTCTTAGGTCAAGAGCACTGAACACGGTGCTCTTGCTCATCGAATCGATGATGACGTCCTTCCTCGGTATCGGCGTCTGCGCCGGTATCGTCGCATCGTTCATCTTGTTAAACGCATGAACGATGCGCCAACCGCCCTGTGCCTTCTTGACACAGAACGTGGGGGCACTGTGCGGGGATTTGGATTCCCGCACTTGGCCGCACGACGACGAGCTTCGAAGAACTCGTCGATGGCCTACTTGTTCACGCGGCAGTGGCCACTGTCGCGTGACACAGTACTTCGTGCCTGGCACGAGATCAATCTCGTGCTGAATTCCTTTATCCTGCGGAAGCTCCGCAGGTTTCCGTCCGGGAATACGTCGGCGTATTCCCGAAGAACGTCGTAATAGGGACTCGACTTGAGCGAGTCCCAGCTCTGCTCTGCAAATCGATCCTTTTTCGATTTGGCACTGAGGCTCGTGTCGCCATCAGGGTGCCGCACGAGAACCTGCCGCAGGTCCTCGAGATCCTCTGTGATCACGACATCCTCACGGGCGGTGAGGATGCACACTTGTTCTACGCGCCCGGCGCGTAGATCCCGTGCAAAGCCTTTCCAGCTCTGCACTTCCAGCGCTGTCAACTCGAGGCAGTGCTCGGAGGACTCAATGTCAACTCGTGACATTGGACCCCAGAGAGTGTTTGCGTCAGCGCATTCACTCTCTCGTACTCGACATCGCCCGTCGCAGGCGATGGAGGCTCGTCACCTGCACGCTTCGGTGCAGGGCGTTCTTGGGACAGGGAGGAGCGACCCCTGTCCGGTCTCGGTTCCTTTCAGTTGTGAGGAGCTCTTCGGGCTTCTCATACCGCGACCCTTGTCAGACCCGGTCTGACAACGACCCATATCTTGTGTCTCGACGGGCCCGGCCCGTCGGGGGTCTCCTTGAATCTTGGCTCCTCAAGCCCGGCGGGGAGATCTTCTCTTGAACAGTCGCCTCGGGCCCGGCCCGAGACGGTATCTTGGTTCTTGCCTTCACAGGCCGGGCCTGCGAAGGGTTCGGTCCAAACCCGGTTTGGACGTGGGTGCGCTCCCGGAGTGCACCCTTCAGTTGGTTTCGCCCGTGCCCCGGGCACGGACGAGGAAGCCTCCCGGAGGTCTTCCATCTTCTGGTACGCGGCGGCCTTGCGGTCGCCACGTTCTCTTGGCTGGGATGAGCGAGGTTGCCCTCGCTCCCAACGCACGCACCGCGAGGTGCGCGCGCAACGTTGACAGGGCCATCGCTCACTGTCACGTTGTCCGCTGATCCGAGGACGTTAACGTCCTCGGCGCCGAATGAGATTATAGACTGGGCCTTCCAGTCTATCACTGGGGCATGGCGTTTTAGCCACGGCATGCCCAATATCATGTCGAACTTATCGTCTAAGTCTAAGACGATAAGATCTTCGGTGAAGGTCCGACCTTCACAGTCAAAGCGAACAGCAGTTCGCTTTCGTGTCTTCACGGTTGCGCCTGTCGCCAGGCGCACCACCAACTCGCTCCGAGGAGTCTCTTTCTCCTCGGGGCACATCGCATTCAGACTCTGCAGTCGAACAAAGTTGTTCGACGCACCTGAATCGACCAGCGCGTGCATGGATCTCCCATGCACCGCAACCTCCAGGATGATCAGCCCAGCTCGACCATCCTTCCTTTCACTGCGGTGCTTGCCACAGCAGGGGCTGTAGTCATCACATGTCCGACATCGGCATGTGTGACTACACCAGTAGGGCGCCCGCCCCTACTGGCTCCGCCGTTTTTGGTCGTCCGCGCCAACGATCACCGTTGGCACGATACGACGTACCGCGAGTAGCAGGCCTTGGGCCTGCTACACACTCGCGTGCGTAGCGGCCGGTATTTCCACACTGGAAACACCGCTGCGTTCTTCTACGCGGATCCGTCTGCTGCCTGCCAGCAGACGCACTTGATAGGTCCATGGGTTCTGGACCGCCTATGGGCCTCGGTCACGGACGCGGCGCCCCTGGCGTGTCCGCGTGAAGTTTAGCTGGATTCAAGCTAAACTCTTCCTGCGATGCAAGTCGGATGGCTTGCTCGAGAGTACTCAGATACTCTCGGAAGAGATAGGTCTTCACAGGCCCATCTCTAAGTCCCTTCATGAAAGGTGACAACTTGTGTCGCCTCATCAATGGTGGTTCACGATACTTGACACCAAGTATCGAGCCTGCTGCGCGTACGCAAGTACGTCGCGTTTGCCTTGCTTCAGGTCGAGGAACTCCGCCCTCGACCTGAACTCCGACTCGGGAGGCTCAAACGCAAGTTTGAGCTCTTCCTTGAACTCTTCGTACGTGCTCCAGCACGTACCGTTCGTAAGGCGTCTGCCATACGCCCAGTGTCTAGCACGCCCTGCTAGACACGACATCGCGTAAGCGACTTGTAGCGACGGATCCCGGATCCGTCGGGCAGCGATCGCTGTCTCGAGCTCTACGAGCCAGCGCAACAGTGGCTCGTTCGAGCCACCGGAGAACGGAGTCACTGACACCTTCAGTGACTCAAAACGTGGAACAGCAGAACTCTCTTTCTGCTGTTGATCCTTCTCCATGTAGTCGACCACGACTACATGGTGTTCACTGGCGGCAATGAGCGAAGCATTGCTGCCACCGTGGACTCACCCACGACTCGCGAGAGTCGTAGCAACGCCTCCCACTGCTGATCACTCAGGTGGGGCAATCCTCTCTCGTAATACGAGAGTGGATGTTCGGAGCTCCGTCAGACGGAGCACCGCCTGACGAAGGGTTTTCGTCTCCATAGCCAAATTCCATTTGGCTATTCTCTGTAGGCGTTGAACGGACTACAAAGTGCTACCAGGTAAAACAGGGCGAGAGCTACGCTCTGTTTCTTAGCATACACAGTATGCGCGTAGTGAGGAAGCGTAAACTTAAAGTTTTTATGTAAGATAGAAATACGCGAGCCCGCGTATTTCTAAAGCAAATACTTAACACTTTAGATCAAAATAGAAAACTGAATTGAATAGCAGCCCGCCGCGTGGCGGGCTGGCCTTATCTTTACGCTAAACCCCTTTAAGACGATATCTAATTGCAAGGGTGAGAGCATGGTTGGCTCTCACGCATGCATGAAATGCATGCACATGATTGGTTGAAATGTGGCCCTTTCAACCAATAGCTGTGCGCCTGAGCGCCCGTCAATGATAGTTACATTGACGGCTCGTAATGTTGGTCGCTAGTGTGTGTCCCACACACACTAGTGTGTTTGCGTGTATTAGTGTACCCCGGGTACACTATCCTGTGTAGCCCCGCTACACGTCCAGCATAACCTTCTGGGCCTCTTGAACGGCCGCCGTGCATCGTTCTAAACTTGCCGTTTCATGAACCGTGTTAGCCACCCCACAGACAGCTTCAGCTTGGTGCACTTGGCAGACAATCTAGGATCCGAGCGGCCTTGATGGTTAGCAGCCGACGTGACAGGCAAACATGCTGAGCTGTGCACGCGTCGACAAACCGTTCGAGCTCTTTGTCTAGCGTAGGACACCGCACCTATAGCTTCCGTCCTGTAGGGGTCTTGGCGTTCTTGAACTTCTCCTCGATAGAAGCTTCAGCGCGCAGGATAGCTCGAATTGTGTCTCGGTGTGGGGAGTTACCAGCTGGAAACTGCGTGCTGCCCAATGCGCAAGCTTTGCACAGGACAGGGATGGAAACCGCCTGTGGCAAAGAACAATCTCATGCTTCTGAAGCACCGAGAGCCATTTGCCCTTCGAGTGTGCATTAGCGGTGGTGGTAGGCATCGTGTTGTAGATGGTCAGTAAGGCGGAAGCGGATATGTTTGGGCGGGAGATTCAAAATTTACCCCCCTCTCAAAAATGATTAGACCTTTCGTATCGACTTGCACTGACTATAACATGGTAGTGTGCCGGAGTTTGTGGGTCGTGTCTGTACAGATGAACCCCTTAATTGTCATAGCGTCGGGAACGGCAAAATTATTCCAATTTAGGGGTATTCCAATCTCGGGGTGTGCCGCTTTAGGGGTACACTAAGGTGCGCTTCAACCATTCATCCCGCAGACCACCTGAGCAGCCAACTAATTGTGTTCAGAGCTTTAGATGCAGGAATCATCGCAGCATTTAAAAGGCGACACCGATGGCGTCAAATACAGCATGCTCTAGATCAGCTAAGCTGATCCAGGAAAGAATCTGAGCACGGCCGCCAAGCTATACAACGTTGCCGCGTGGCAAGCTATTTTGTGGAGCATCGCCTGCTAGAACTCTATGCCTTCTTCGATGTTTTTGAAGTGTTGGGCTACTACATGCCTCCTAGACTATTACAACTGCGAGTTTGATGAACCTGAAAAGGAAGACGCTATTACAGAGGAGCTTTCGACCATGCTGTCGCGAACAATCCGATGTCAGTTGATGAGCTGCTTAACGAAAAATGAAATCGTGGACGAGCCGACTGACCAGGATTTTGCGGGATCGAGGAGTAGGAGAGTGCCGACAATGATGTTGCTGAAGATAATGCATGCGGGAATGCTTCTGACAAAGAAGAAGAGGAGTTGACTGCCGCCGAAATCAAGGATTATCTCAGACGAATAGGGAAACTTTTAATTCGTGCCGATACTACAGTAGTGTCAGACAGATGACTTCGTGCAATGCAGCGATTATTCCGAGAGGAATTGGGAAACGAACAAGGACGGTTTCAATGCTAGACTTCATTGATCGACCTGTACGACTTTGACTTTAACCATAGTTAAGCACCCTTTGACGGAATATATGTCGCTTTTTTATTCCACATTCCGTCTGAGGGGATTTAGTAATAATTACTTAGCTTTGTGTACCACGCGTAGTTGGTCATCGGGAACCAACATTTTATTCCATTTGAGGGTGTATTCCAAGTCTGGGGATTACTAACGAGGGGTTCATCTGTACATGATTCGCAGACCATTAACGCTTGTAAAACCTCAAGACTTGATTTCTGTGGCAGATCTTATGTCATTTAAGTTGTTGTTTATCAAGTTTCATAACTGTAGCATAATAATATAGTTCTGCTTTCAACACGTTTCGAAGCTACGACCCTGCTGTCACTCACTAAAAAGGACACCTGGACTCAATCGAAGAAGCCGACGATGTCTGTGGTGACGCCTGCGCAGTTGGAGAACAAGATCCGCCAGGTGCGTGGCCGTCCGTCACCCAGTTCCCGCTCCCTCCCCCACTAACTCCTTTCGCCCCCGCAGGAGCTCGGCGCCGTGCTGGTGGAGGCCGTGGACCTGTCCGATGGCTGTGGCAGCAAGTTCAGCCTTGTGGTGGTGCACGCGGGCTTCGAGGGCCAGGGGCTGCTGGAGCGCCAGCGCCGCGTGAACGACTGCCTGAAGGAGGAGATGACGCGCATCCACGCGCTGCAGATGAAGACGTGGACGCCGGCGCAGTACGAGCAGAAGACGCAGCAGCAGCTGCCCGCGGCCGCCCACAGCCAGTCGTCGGGCGAGCACTAGACGCACAAATGAAGCTCCGACACTGGAGGCCTTTGCGCCCTTCTCCGTGCGTTGCTTTTGGGGGAAACTGTGTCAATGCTACTAGTATTCAGGTAGTTAGAACTGCGAAGTGGAGCCACTAGACTGCGGCGGCGAGACAGGAAGCGTGGCGGACCGAGCCAGCTCGTCCAGGCTCAACGACGGCTCGCTCTCCGTCGATTTCGGCCTGGGAGATGACGTAGGCGCCGGCTCGACTGGGCCCTGGGCTCTCTCACCTGTGGGCTTGACAATGAACCGCTGCGCCCTTGCTGTCAAAGGCGACAACATGAGCTCAGCACTATCGCTACCTGATCTAGTCAACGGGCTGAAGGCTGGCCATACAGCTGCAGTCGAGTGCGACGTATTGTCGCCCGGTGCTATGCCATCGCGGGCGAGAGCTGTGAGCGAGGGGGCGTTCGAGGCTGCGCTGGCACTGCTTGCATTCTTACGTGGACTAGGACTCTTCCCCGATTTGTTGCGGCGACCGGGAGATATATTGCTGCCTCCGAGGTGCTGATAACTCTCCTGGCTGCACCTCGCTAGTTTCTTGTAAAACTCGAGCTCGTCGGTGAGCAGGCGGCACTTCTCCTGCGACATAATAATCTGCTGCTTGAAGAGCCCCTGGTACTCTTGCAGCGAGTTCTGTAGGCAGCCAATGTGTGTTTCTTGGTTGCTTAGCCGCGTCTCGCACGCACGATTTTTCATCTCGAGCTGACTGCACGCAACGTTGCACAGGTTCGCCTGAAACTCCAGCTCCTCGAGCCTGGTCTTCAGACGAGCGTTCTCGACCATAATGTTATAGCTCTCGCCGCTAAGCGACAAGCGCGCATTTTCCGACAGATAGTGCAGCTGGAGCTTGAGCTCCACAATCTGTCGTGACAGCGCCTCAGCGTCAGCGTGGTGTATGCAGTCGGGGTCGAGCACGTCCCCATCGTTCCCTGGAATGTGGGTGATGTAGCTGCGAGTATCTCCTTTAGGGGCGAGGGAGCTTTCGGGCTTTCTTGCATCGTCAGGCTCATCGTTGCCGTTTTCTTTGCTGCATCGTTGGCAATACCAACGTCGGAGCTTGCCGAGTTGCTTTGTGGCTGCGTCAATAGCTGCCCAGTATTCTTCTCTCCTTTCTCCTCCGAGCGGGCCTCGAGCGACTTTCGCCAGTTATCACTTTCCAGCCAAACCTTCAGCGAAGGTGCTGCAGCTTCCCGAGATTCACCAGCTCTCGTGCTATCACTTTCGGTGGCACCTGATCTACGGTCCGAGAGGGTTAGAATTGGCCTGCCAGTGGATAAATCCACGGTAACCTCGTCCAGCTTTCCTTCGAGAGCTTCAAGCACCCCAAACAACCGCTTGTTCTCTTCCGCCAGTGCTTGATTCGCTAGCTCAAGCTTGGTGACGTTCTTGGCATCAGCCTGCGCAGGATCGTTCTCTTCATCTTCGCCTTCTTCATCGATATCGGCACTATCGCTGTCGTCCTCTTCGTTGTCGCCCTCTTGACTTGAATGGTCAGCATCTGAGGTGTCAGTGTGTTGTGACTTGTTGACTTTTGCACCCCTGCTGCTGTCATGCTGCCAGTCACGGGCTCGGCTTCATTTGGGTGCTGGTTCTCTTGGTACTTTGCAGCCAGCAACCGCTGAAGCTCGTCAATTTTGCGGTTCTTTGCCTCCATATCTTCCATCGCTCGTTGGTAGAGCTCCTTGAAAATGATGCCTGTCGCAAAGCCTGGTCCTTCTCCTCCATCAGTGCGCTGAACGACTGGATTTTTGATTTCCTTCGCACGCAAACCGAAGCGAAGAGTGGAGATTGTCTCGGCCATGTTGTACGAGCTGCATGAGGCTGCCAGAATGAGGCAAGTCTTGGCTGTGCCTCCAAGTGAATCCTGTAACAGACGTGTGAGCTTTGAATCACGGTAAGGAACGTGGCGCTTGCCTTCTCCTAATGCTTTAATGACGTTGCTGAGCGCTGATAGCGACTTGTTGATAGCCTTGGCCTCCTGCAGCACGCGACCACTTGCGTTGGTCTTGTTCACGAGTTCTGAGCCAGCCAGATCCACAATATACATGGTGGCACGTCTACCAGTAATGGAGCGTACGCAGGATATCATCAGAATCGTGTGACTGCGACTCGAGTCCTTATTCATTCGCGTGGAGGACACAGCACGACTTAGTGTTCCGCTTTTAACGAGCTCCATCATGGCAGCTTCCGACTTGCTAGGAATGTGCGTCATCTCCTCGACATAGACTCCGTGCTGAGCGCTCTCGCGAATCTTGAGCCCGCCATTCGTTGGCGTCCCGATGTTGCCAATGTTGCTATTGGGACTAAGGAGGTCACGAATTTGCTCCATGTAGATCTCCACGAACGACACGGTGAGGTCAATGGGGTCGGTCTTAGCGTTCTCAACTTCCTGGTAGAGATCCTTCGCAACTCGCGAAATGATGCCGCCTTCCTCATCTGCACTCACTAGCACACCGTCCTTGGGCCCCAGAATCGTGTGCGTCTTCCCAGAACCCGTCTGGCCGTAGGCAAAGATGGTGCTTCAGATTAAGCAGTCGAGAGTTAGTTTATCCCCAAACACGATGCAGAGCGGATCGCCCAGTACGTACCAGTTGTAGCCCTGTAGGAACTCGTGCACGAGCGGCTTGGCTGAGTGCGTGTAGACTTCCTCCTGGGTCGAGTTGATGTCGAAAACGTGGTCGAAAGTGCAGCGGATTTCATCCACTTCGCATCGTTCGTTTCGGAGATACATGGTCCTGCCTCCGACTACTGTTGTGCTGCAACGAATAAAGACACATCCATATCGCATTAGCACGCTGTACATACACTAGAAACACGATCTTAGTCGACAGCTTACCATTGCGCAGCCTCCTCGCGCTTCTCCAGTTGGTTCTGCTGCCTCAGACGACAATACACCTTGATGCTGGCCAATTCCGGTGTCGGAGACCCCACTGGACGACAAGCCAGACGGAGTGGCATTCGCGGTCGCGGTCATTCTCCTCTCGTCCATTACTAGCAGGCAACACGTCGCACTCGTGCGGGTTTGTCACGACGGGGAGCGGCAACGGACACGAAAAGGGGCGAAGATGGCTATCTTGAGAGTGCCGACGTTGCACGCCGCCTGCACGGTGCGCGACTATTTTTGTGGGGACTGCTTCAACGTGGCCAACCTTAGCTGCTTGTCTTGTCCGACACTGAGATTGCAACGAGCCTGGCCTTGGTGCCAGCAATAGTTTCTCCACTTGTCGTCCTGCTGTCGCTGGGGCAGTTGATCTGTTAATGTTGTGCATGTGATCCCTTCACCAGCGTCACGGAAGTTTGTCGAGGGCAGCAGCAAATCCTGCCAGACCGCCAGCCAAAAGATGCAGACAAGAGCCTGTACAGACAGTACCCACAAAATTCCCCACCCTGAGAATTACTAACCTTTGCTTTACTATTTCTGCTATATACAGTGTCTTTACAAATACCTATATAAATGTGTCGGCTTGTCGCATGTACCTGTAGATTATAAATCGTTGAAGGGGGAATTTTGTGGGTACTGTCTGTACAATGTAATTGGCGTCACCGTGTCAGATGCGTCCAGCCCAGCAGCAGCAGTAGGAGAGATCCCTCCTTCCTGAGTCCTGACGCCGTCCTGGAGCTGCTTCGACGAGATCTCTTGGACTACTTGCAGCAGCTCGCCAGCATCAACAACCGCCTCACTCACGCGAGCGACAGAGCTCACCGAATTGGGCATCGCAGCGATGAGCCAGATGTGTCTCACGTGGAGGGCACGCAGCGGCGGCAAACGACTGCCGTTGCCGTGGCGATGACCCAGAATGCGGCCCAGAACGTTGTGTGGGGCACACTCGTGATAATAGAAACGCACCCATCTCACGCAAAGATACGCCGAAAGGTCAAAATCACGATTCGCCAATATTTTCAGTTTATGCTGGTGACGATGACACCAAAGCACTTACTGTCCGCTTGAAAATTGTGAGTTTGCCGTTTAAGCTCTGTATCAGTGAAGTGACGGTCGCGATAGTCTTCATGGGTTCAATATGCATTTATCAAAGGTAGTCATTGCCAGTGCCTGGGCAGGCAAAACAAAGCACTTTTCCCCTGGCCTTTCTCGTTCCCTCAGCCTGTTTTTATCCAATTACGATCCCAAGTGGCACACGCCAATCCTGGACATCCGCCGGTACAACCTGCCTCCTCGTATACTGAAGCGCTCCACATTCCGCTGAAAATAGATTAATTTAATACATTCAAGCGATCTACCTCCTCAAAACCCATACCCTCGCAAACATTTGTCGATCACGTTTCGCAGGGAACTCGAGCAGCTGTCTGTCCGCCCCATGATGTCATGAGCTTGCTCGGCAGTCGCCGGCTCCCTCACTCGACAAGTTGCCGTGTCCTCGAGACGTCTCGCCCCAGCGCAACCAGCGAAGCCTGTTCCCCGCCATGTCCAGTCTCACGCAGCGCCCCAACACCGCTCCCTCCGCCGCCCCCGACCGCGAGGAGCTCATCAAGACGGACGTTGAGAGCGAGTTCGCCGAGGAGGAGGGCGAGCTGTTCACGCCCGACGAGCAGGCCGAAGCCGGCTTCAAGTGGTCCGAGGTGGTCTGGTACAACGTGGTGACCCTGGCGGCCTGGCACGTGGGCGCGCTCTACGCGCTGCTCTTCGTCCTGCCGCACTGCAGCCTCTCGCAGCTGCTCGTGCTCTGGGTGCTGCTCTGGGTCGTGGCTGGCCTCGGCATCACGGCCGGCGCGCACCGCCTCTGGTCGCACCGCGGCTACAAGGCCAAGCTACCGCTGCGCGTGTTCCTCATGCTGTGCAACTCGATGGCCTTTGAGGGCACCATCTACGAGTGGTCACGCGACCACCGCGTGCACCACAAGGGCTCGGACACGACGGCCGACCCGCACAACTCGGAGCGCGGCCTCTTCTTCTCCCACATGGGCTGGATCATGGTGCGCAAGCACAAGAACGTCAAGGCCGCCGGCAAGAAGATCGACTTCTCGGACCTGCTGGCCGACCCCGTCGTCGCCTTCCAGATCAAGCACTACTTGAAGACGGTGCTGCTCATGTGCTACCTGGTGCCCACGGCCGTTGGCTTCTACCTGGGCAGCGCCTGGGCCGGCTTCTGGGTCGGCGGCGTCTTCCGCCACGTCTGGGTGCTGCACATGACTTGGATGGTCAACAGCGTAGCGCACTTCTTCGGCTACAAGCCGTACGACCGCAAGATCCAGCCCGTGGAAAACCTCATCGTGTCTATCGGCGCGCTCGGCGAGGGCTACCACAACTACCAGTGCGTTCCTCTGTCACTTGGCTTTGTGCTCTGTGCTTGAAAACTAACGGACTGCTCTTTGCTGTTTTCCATTTGCAGCCACAAGTACCCGTCGGACTACGCCACGAGCGAGTGGGGCCTGCTGACCGGCCAGTTCAACCCGACCAAGGCCTTCATCGACTTCATGGCGCTGATCGGCCAGGCCTACGACCTCAAGCGCAGCCGCACGGCCTCCCGCACGCGCGAGCGCGTGGCCAAGCAGGTGGCGGACGAACGCCAGAAGCGCGGCCTGAGCCCCGCCATGTCGTGGTGGGACCGCCAGCTGAGCCAGCTCTTCTTCGGCAAGTCGGAGGCGCAAGTCTTCCACTAGGAAGCCTCGTCGCTTAAGTAATTGATCGAGGCGCGAGCGAGTCGAGCAAATCGCCCCCACGGCGCTCGCTCGCTCGTATGGGAGGGAAGTAACATGTACAGCCAGTGATTGCAATTGTGTGACCAGCCGCCGCGTATCCATGAGCCCCACGCAAAAGAGCCCCTTGGCTCGCATCCTCTCTGGCTTCACTTTCAATTTCTTGTGGTGCACGCAACGTTGGTGTAGGGTGTAAACTTTTGTGTGTTTGGGTTCTATTTTTGACGACGGTAATCTTCGCGATGAGAGGCCTCGAAAGGTCTCAACTCAATCGCAGTGCCGCTATATAGCAGCAGCGTATGCAGCTGCAGCTGCTGGCGGGTCATTTGCAGATCCGCCCCAAGCCCCGCAGTCAGTCAGCAGATGGCATTCCTGAGCCGCCCCTCCTCCGCCGCGCCGCCCGCGTGGGCCAGCGCGCCTTCAGCAGCAGCAGCAGCGTCAACGAGCAGCTGGCGCCTCTGCGTGGCCAGAACTTCATGTCGACGGCGCAGCTCTCGCCCGATGAGTTGACGGCTCTGGTGGCCAAGGCGCAGGAGTTCAAGGCCACGTACTCGGACCCATCCACGAAGGCCAGCGCCCCCAAGCCGCTCACGGGCGAGATCTGCTCCATGATCTTCCAGAAGCGCAGCACGCGCACGCGCATCTCGAGCGAGGTGGGCATGCACCTGCTGGGCGGCAAGGGGCTCTTCCTGTCGTCGGACGACATCCAGCTGGGCGTGAACGAGACGCTCAAGGACACGGCGCTGGTGCTGTCCCGCTTCAACAGCATCATCCTGGCCCGCGTGTACGGCCACAAGGACATTGAGGAGCTGGGCAGTCTGGCCACGGTGCCAGGTAGAGCAGAAGGACAGATGAAACGAGGCTGCTAGAGGCTGCCGGGGGTGAGACTGATAGACCTGTTGATGGGTTGCTGCTGCAGTGATCAACGCGCTGTCGGACAAGTACCACCCGCTGCAGATGCTGGCCGACTACATGACGGTCAAGGTGCGTGCATCGATCGCTCAGAGGAGCAGCTGCTGGACGTTGTTTTGCTAACGGTGGGGCGGCAATTGCAGGAGCACTTTGGCAAGTTCGAGGGCCTGACGTTCGCCTGGGTCGGCGACGGCAACAACGTGCTGCACGACTACATGCTGGCGGCCCCGAAAGTTGGTACGCCGCCACACGACTACGAGTGCATTTGTGTCAATTTGTTCTGACGTCAACGCTTTACAACAAACAATAGGCGCGAACATTCACATTGCCACACCTACTGGCTACGAGCCGGATGCCGACGTTGTGGAGGAGACGAAGCGTCTCGCCAAGCTGGCGGGCACGAAGGTGGTCATGACGACCGACCCCGTTGAGGCTGTGAAGGGTGCGAACGTGGTGTCCACCGACACGTGGATCAGGTATGAATAGCAGTCATTGTGCATTTGAGAGTCAGAGTGTTGGCAAGACTCTGACCCACGCGGGCTGTTGTTGTCATTTCCAGCATGGGCCAGGAGGAGGAGTCTCAGAAGCGTCTGCGTTCCTTCGCCGGCTACCAGGTGACGAACAAGATGCTGGAGAACGCCGCTGACAACCACATCTTCCTGCACTGCCTGCCTCGCCACCAGGACGAGGTCCACGATGAGGTAACTAACTACCTGTCCGTCAACTTCTTTGAGATTGTGGTAAATCGGCTGCTTACTCTTGTGTGTAATTTGTTGACGAATTGGCAGGTGTTCTACGGAGACCGCTCGCTCGTGTTCGACGAGGCCGAGAACCGGCTGTGGACTGTCATGGCCGTGTACGCGTCACTGTTGGGCAAGTTTTAAGCCGTCGTATTTCATTGTTCACCAGAATGGCGGAGTTAAGAGGCGGAAGTGAAATGAGTGCAAACGGCTAACTTGGCTCGGTCAACTGCGGTAATGAGTTGCCAAACTGGCATTGATGCAATTGATATTTGATATCGTTTGACATTCTTCTAGTCCTCCATCTCCTTTGCAACCCATTGCACTGGTTTAAAATACTAGTATAATAGTACATAGCGAGCGTCGGCATGAACCGATCCTCATTTGCATTCTTGCATCTGTCATTCTTGAGCTGGATGTGAGCTCGGGCCTTCTGCACTCAGTGTCACGCGTTGCATGCTCATGCTTGAAACCCATTGCTAACATGCACACATCCTCCTGTACCAGTGCTGAAAACAGATACAGATGAGCCTCTCAATTGTCATAGCGTCGGGAACGGCAAAATTATTCCAATTTACGGGTATTCCAATCTCGGGGTGTGCCGTTTTAGGGGTACACGAAGGTGCCTTCAGACATTCATCCTGCAGAGCACCAAGCAGCCAACTAATTGTGCTCAGAGCTTACAGAGCTCATTTGCAAACTTTCGCCGTTAGCAATGCCATCGCCAACGAAAACATCTCGAATGTCGCTCGCCAATGCTCAAAAGCTGCGTAACCTAGATGACGCGAGACGTGTATTCGAAATGGCTCAAGGAAATGGACACGATGTTTAGAATGCAGCATCGTAAATGCCTCCTACTTCTTGACAACGCTACTGTCCAGGGGGTATGATGAGGCCGCTTGATGAATGTTGAGGTGGTATTTCTCCCAACCACCAGCAAACGACAGCCGTTAGATGCAGGAATCATCGCAGCATTTAAAAGGCGATACCGACGGCGTCAAATGCAGCATGCTGTAGATATTTTTGAGGTGTTGGGCTACTACAGGCCTCCCAGACTATTCTAACTGCGAGTTTGATGAACCTGAAGAGAAATATGCTATTACAGAGGAGCTTTCGACCATGCTGTCGCGACTTCACGCCAACAATCCGGCTTAATCCAGAGGACGAGAATGAAATCGTGGACGAGCCGACTGACGAGGACTTTTGAGGGATCGAGGAGCAGGAGAGTGCCGACAATGATATTACTGAAGATGATGCATGCGGGAATGCTTCTGACAAAGAAGAAGAGGAGCCGATTGCCGCCGAAATCAAGGATTATCTCAGATGGATAGGGAAACTTTTAAATCGTGCCGATACTATAGGAGTGTCAGACAGATTGGTGAGCGGACTTCGTGCAATGCAGCGATTATTTCGAGAAGAATTGGGAAACAAACAAGGACGAAAGGTGGAGGTGTCAATGCTAGACTTCATAGATTGACCTGTACGACTTTGACTTTAGCCATAGTTAAACACCCTATTGATGGAATATATATCGATTTTTATTCCACATTCCGTCTGAGGGGATTTAGTAATAATTACTTAGCTTTGTATACCACGCGTGCCTAGTTGGCCATCGGGAACCAACATTTTATTCCATTTGAGGATGTATTCCAAGTCTGGGGATTACTAACGAGGGGTTCATCTGTACAGTGTAGATAAAGAAGGCGGAACACCTCCAACGACACCAAGTAGCTCTACACAAACGGATATCCTTGAAGCCTCTGTCAACTGTTGAAGTTTCCTACACGTGTATGCGTCACGCCTCCTCGCCTTATTCTTGACACCGAAGCGGGCGCATTTGTCGGCTCATGTTTGTGTTGGCGTCTTGAATGCTGGTACCATCACAAGAAAAAGCTCATGGTGCCTGTGAAGACGTTAAACGAGCTCCAGCGTGAACCCATCTCGCTTCACCCAGCAACACCACCAGCGGACGCTGATTCTGTCCAAGAGCACTTCCGGTGGTGTCCCGGCTACCAAAGAGCCCATCCAAAAGAGCTCATCCAAAAGAGCTCTGCACGTTTGAACACGAGACGAGCATGGCGAAGGCAAAAGCATCGGAACACTCGCGAACCCTACCGAACCGGTTGGCGTAGGGCTGCGATAGCCGCAGGAGGGGCACGAGGACTTTGCTCAACCCGATCGTCCATTTCGACTCCTATCCGACCGAACTAAAGTGAACCATGAGCCCTTCGGCCTCGACCCCTTCCGTGGAGCAGACCACCGCCATCAGCAGCGTCAACGAGAAGTTGGCGACTCTGCGCGGCCAGAACTTCATCTCGACGGCGCAGCTCTCGACCGATGAGTTGACGGCTCTGGTGGCCAAGGCCGCCGAGTTTAAGGCCACGTACTCGGACCCGGCCACGAAAGCCACCGCCCCCAAACCGCTCACGGGTGAGATCTGCTCCATGATCTTCCAGAAGCGCAGCACGCGCACGCGCATCTCGAGCGAGGTGGGCATGCACCTGCTCGGTGGCAAGGCCCTGTTCCTGTCTTCGGACGACATCCAGCTCGGTGTGAACGAGACGCTCAAGGACACGGCGCTGGTGCTGTCACGCTTCAACAGCGTCATCCTGGCCCGTGTGTACGGCCACCAGGACATTGAGGACCTGAGCAACCTCGCCACGGTGCCAGGTACGAGACCGAGTGCACATTTGCACTGTTGAAGCGTCGAACGGATTGACTCATTGGATTAACGTTCGTCATCGCAGTGATCAACGCGTTGACGGACAAGTACCACCCGCTACAGATGCTGGCCGACTACCTGACTGTCCAGGTGCGTGTATTCGCGGTAATGCAGATCGTCAGGTGTATTCACATCGTGTGTTGTTAATGCTTCGCAATTGCAGGAGCACTTTGGCAAGTTCGAAGGTTTGACGTTCGCATGGGTCGGAGACGGCAACAATGTGCTGCACGACTACATGCTGGCGGCCCCGAAAGTTGGTATGTCGGCACAGGAGCACCATTGTATTCTGCAGATTTGTTCTGACGTCACCTCTTTCACATCAATAGGCGCTAACATCCGCATCGCCACACCCGTGGGCTACGAACCGGATGCCGACGTTGTGGAGGAGACGAAGCGTCTCGCCAAGCTCGCTGGCACGGAGGTGTTCATGACGACCGACCCTGTTGAGGCTGTGAAGGGTGCCAACGTTATCGCCACGGACACATGGATCAGGTAGGAAGGATTGACAGTCGTTGCTGGCCGATGGTACAGCTCTTGGCGCTAACTCTTAGTTGTCACTCTTAGCATGGGCCAGGAGGAGGAGTCTCAAAAGCGCCTGCGTGACTTCGCCGGCTACCAGGTCACTAAGAAGATGCTGGAGAACGCTGCCGACGACCACATCTTCCTGCACTGCCTGCCTCGCCACCAGGACGAGGTCGACGACGAGGTAACTATCAACCCGATCGGAATGTGTATTGCTATTGACTGCTGGCTAACTCGCTACCTCGTGCCCATTGCTCAACAACTATGCAGGTTTTCTACGGAGATCGCTCCGTGGTCTTCGACGAGGCTGAGAACCGTCTGTGGACCGTCATGGCCGTGTATGCTTCGCTACTGGGCAAGTTCTAAGCCCTCGTACTCCAGTGTTCCCCCTGTTAAACAGGGTTTTAGAGACGACGGCGGAACAGCGAAGTTTACTGTTGGTAATAGAGTTGTGGCATTGATGCAATTGACCTGGATCACCTCCACATGGTGAGGCATTCTCCATCCGCCGCTACTCGCGGCCGTTTTGAAATCCGCATGAAGAGTCGCAGCGCTTGCCTTGGGATCGCCGCATGCTCATTTCCAAAGTGGCCACCCTGGAAGTAGTGAGCGTCACCGGCAAGGAATCGTCGATTGGGTCGTCGTGAGAGAGGATTTCGACGATGGGGGCGAAGACGGCGAAAAGGCGAACAAGAATGAGGTCAACCCCTCAAGTACATCGAACAGCGAGTCGCCTCGGCGTTCCCGCAACTGGTGGGCCCCAAGTTCACTGCCAAATATGCCACAGAACCCAACGAGTACGTGGCTGCAAAAGGTTTATAGGACTGACCTGAACTCGATGAGATAATGTTCATCTCTCATTCTCAATGTGTGCTCGTTCCGGTGTGTAGAACTTGTGTGAAGGAGTTCCTTGACAACGAGGACGTGACGATACTCGCCTTCTCCGGTGACAACGTCATTGCTTCCATCAAAATGCCCGGCACTCTCCCTCGGGGTAAAACAGTGTGTTTTACTAAGTATCACAAGACCGTGATCACCCCTAAGAATGTCCTCACGGACATCATGGTGAACGAGCTTACCCCAAGTAGTGTCGAGTACTTGGAACGCATTGTGGCTGAGGTGTATCTCCCGCTGTTTTCTAACGCTGCTAACCAAGAAGGGTGGGGTGAAGTGGCTTCCAAGGAGGTGGTGGACAAATTCCACTCGTACATGGCTTCCGTATCGATCATCAGTGGCGCCACGAAGGGCGAAACGTGTCTTCCTTTGCCTCCAATCGACGGCAACGCAACCAATCTGAGCAACAAAGTGTCTTTACTGGAAGGGTCCATCGTCATTTGGACCAAGCAGATCAAGAATGTGCTGAAGCAGGACCCCGAGGACTTGCTCAAGCAAGGACTTCACCCAACGCCTGATGCAGAGATCGAGTTCTGGAAGCTTAAGGCTGCTAACTTGAACTCCATCTTCGACCAGCTTCAATCGAAAAAGGTCCGCAAGATTTTAACTGCACTGGATCGGTCCAAGAGCACGTACTGCACCACATTCGCGCGACTGTGTAAGGAGGTCTTCACTGCGCGTATCGAAGCAAACGATAATATGAAATACCTCCGAACACTGGAGGAGTGGTTCATTCGACTTAATAACGACGAGGACTTTCCAGCCCTTACCGAGCTTTTCAAGCCCATGCTTCACATTATCTTGCTTATCTGGAAGAACTCCAAGCACTACAACACTCCGGCACGACTCGTGGTTCTCATGCGCGAAATTTGTAATTCGCTTATCAACCAGGCGCGCAAGTACTTAAGTGGTGAGCTGATATTTGCACTCATTGATCAAGACGAAGCCGGCCAAGCGGTAGAGCAGCTTAAAACTACGCTGCAGGTGTGCTCAGCCTTCAAAAGCACCTACTTCGATTACAAGGCAACCGCGAATGCTGAATGTCCGTCAAATCCATGGCGTATTCAAGGCAATGCACTTTTCGTGCGTCTGGATAGTTTCCTCGAGCGCTGCCATGATATCCTCGATCTCACACAGACTATTGTGCAGTTCAGCAAGCTGTCCAAGATTGAAGTGGGCGGCACAAAAGGCAAAACACTGACGCTGAGCGTCCAGCAGATCCATGCCGACTTCACAGAAGCTGTCAACACGTTCAAGGGCGTATCACTCGACATCATGGACGTGGGTGCGTCCAAGTTTGACGACAACTTCTACGATTTCCGTTGCAAGATCAAGGAGCTCGAGCGTCGACTAGGGTCTGTATTGACGCAAGGCTTTGACGACTGCTCCACCATCTTCGGACGATTCAAGCTGTTGGACTCCTTCGAGGGGCTTCTCAATCGCCCGATCATTCAGGACGAGCTTGAGAAAAAGCACGTTGCGCTCGTGCAAAGCTACGGGCACGACCTAAAGCTCGTGCAGGAGTTGTTCCTGCACTGTCGCGATGCGCCTCCAATCAGCTGGAACTTACCACCAGTAGCTGGTGCACTTACTTGGTGCCGTGGCCTAGTTGAACGTATTGAGCACCCGATGAAAAAGCTGCGCGAGCTCAACCAGAACGTCATGGAGCGCGAGGAGGCCAAAGAAGTTTACAAAGTCTATGGCACCATTATGGCGTCGTTGCAGGAGTATGAAAACCAAAAGGTCGAGGAGTGGAGTCGAGATGTCGAGGCATCTTCTCAGGCCAAGCTCAAGCTACCCCTTTTGATACGCCACCCTCAAACAAAGTGTCTTCGTGTGAACTTCGATCCAGCACTTGAAAAGCTGCTGCGTGAAATAAAGTATTTACGCTTGCTGAACATCGAAGTGCCTCAGTCAGCCATGCAAATCTCGGCCAAAGAGGAGACCTTCCGCAAATACCGTGGCGAGCTCATGTACATCGTAGAGCCCTACAATGCCATGATTGAAGGCATCCATCCGCTGGAAGAGCCCTTGGTGCGTCGACACATTCAAAACATTGACGCTTGTGCTGGACGTGGCATTGAAGAGCTTAACTGGAAGAGCGCAGGCATTGACACATTTATTGACGAGTGCCGCAAGTCAGTCGAGGGCGCAAATGAAATCGTCACGAATCTGAAGGACAACCTCAACACTATACAGGACACGCTTGCAGCGTGGAATTTGCCGCTACTCGAGCGCCAAGCAAAGCCTGTGGCTGTGACAGAGCACGAGCGCCAGCACAAGAGTTATATCGTGCAGCGTACGCTCAAGATCCGTGAGGGTGCCGCAGAGATTCACCGTCGGTTAAAGCAGTCCAACACAGGAATTGTCGGGGTGAATAGCGCACAGTGGAAGGCCTATGTCGACTACGTTAACAACATTGTTGTTAACGGTGTAGCGCGTGTCATCTGCTCATCGCTGGAGTTCTTGGCAAAGCAGCTAGACCCATCTGGCGGTAAAGATGGAGGAATTGGTGGAGGTGAACGAGAAGGGGAGCCCGGGAAGGAGGTTCGAAGCCGAACAAAGATCACCAAAGCCGCTTGCCAATGCTGGAGATTAAGCTGGATCTGATCGCAAACCGTGTGCAATTCAACCCTAGCATTGGAGAGAACCACGGCAAAGGGTTGAGCGACACGATTCAGATGTGGATCAACTCGTTCTTTAACGTGGCGACTGCTGTCAAGCGGCTGGACTCTGACGGAGGTGGTTCCTACCTGAAGGAAATGCACTCCGATATGACCATTTCCATGATGCTGGCAACAATTAGTGAGTATGAAGAGGAGAACGAGGCAATGCTAACAGCCTTCAAGCGCAAATACGATGGCTACGGATATTTGTGGGAATCGGATATGACAGCTCACTTCCAGACATTCCTAACCACGGCAACAGTTCCAGGAGCGAATGGCGGCGCGGACATGCTGGACCTAGAAAAATTCAACACGGAGATCACGCGGTATGAGCAGGTGGCAAGCGAGATTGAAAACCTGACAACCCCTACGGACATCGGATGGCTGCGTGTCAATTCTCAGCCTATTAAAACTGCGATGCTCACGTGGGTAAGCAAGTGGATCTACCAGTATACGACCTATCTGCACCAACACGTCGCAAACAAACTCAATGGTTTGCACGACTTTATGGAGGCCGTCATTAAAGGTTTGGAGGAGCAAGTTGCTGATAAGAATAAGGACGCACTTAAGCGTGTTATGACACACATTCGAGACGTACGCAAGCAAATGGATGCTACGAATGAGCTATTTGAACCTCTAAGGGAGGCCGTTCATTTACTGAAGTTACATGGCATCAACGTAGAAGACACGAAAATCGGAGACCATGCTGTACAGGACTACCTGGAAGCTGCACCAATGCAGTGGGAAGCTATCGTGAATAAAACGTTTAAGAAGAAGGAGGAGATCATGCCACTGCAGATGGCTGAAGTGGAATCCATTAAGGAAGAGCTCGAGTCTTTCTTCTTGGATATGCGCAAGTTCCGCAACGAGTTCCGGACGACGGCACCGTTCAGTTTCCAAGGCGCACCTAACGATGCTTATGCGCAGATGAACAACTTCGCCTCGGCATTACACAAGAAGATGCAGCAGGCCAGGGAGTTTAACGAGATGGAAGAGTTGTTCGAGTTACAGGTGTCGAAGTATCAGGAGACGACGGATACATTATACGAGCTGCAGCAGTTGAAAAGTGCTGGGATCTGAAGGACTTAGTGCTCGCCACGTTTGATGACTGGAAAAGCACGCTATGGACAAGTATCCAGACCGACACGTTCGAGGGATATACTCGTGCGTTCATGAAGCAGCTCAAGATGGAGGCAACAGAGCACCAACTAATCAAGGGCTGGCAGGTCTACAAGGACACAGAGCAGCTTGTGAAAAATATGTCAACTGTTCTACCGCTTATCAATGATCTGCACTCGGAAGCCATGCAAGATCGCCATTGGAAAGCATTGTCGACAATTTGTCATGTCAAGGCCATCGAGCCGAAGGACCCTAAGTTCTCTCTAGCCGATCTACTGAAGCTGAATCTCCACCTGCACGTGGATGATGTGGGTGAGATTGTTGAAACGGCAAACAAGGAGCAAAAGATCGAGAAGAAGCTGAAGATGATCGAGGAGTTGTGGCAGCGGCTCACTTTGGAGTATGTTCCCCACAAAGATTCTGGCACGTTCGCTGTCAAACCGTCAGAGGAAGTTGTGGAGTCGCTCGAAAGCAACCAGCTCGAGCTGCAGACTATGATCGGTATGGGTAAGTTTGTCGAGTTCTTCAAAGATCGTGTGTTAGCCTCGCAAAAACGCTAGGCCATGTCGAGGAGGTGTTGAAGGAGTGGGTCTCCGTGTCAAAGCAGTGGGCTTCTCTGGAGAGTATTTTCTTGAGTTCGCCCGATATTCGTAACCAACTTCCCGATGATACTCGCACGTTTGAGTCGATTGACTCGAACTTTAAGGATTTGATGAAGAACGCAGTGATGGAACCGAATGTAGTCCTGGCTTGCTCAGTCGACAACCGTCTTGAATCGCTGAAGGAGATGACTGCCATGCTGGAGAAGTGTCAGAAGTCGCTGAACGAATATCTTGACAAGAAGAAGAAAATCTTCCCGCGCTTCTACTTTGTGTCGAATGTCGCTCTGCTCGAAATTCTTTCCAACGGCAACAACCCGAAGAAGATCATGCCATTCCTTGGAGATTGCTATGATTCCTTATGCGACCTTATCTTCGAAGAGGGCTCACCAAATACGGCTCACACAATGGTGGCCAAGGATGGCGAATCTGTCGTTTTGCCAAAGATTTTTGTCATGGCTGGTGCTGTCGAAAGTTGGCTGAACGAACTGACAGAAGCAATGCGATTCTGCCTCAGAAAAGAGATGCACGACTCTATTGAAACAGCAGCAAACTGGGATGTAGAGAAGCCTCGTCACCAATGGTTGTTCGATTACCCAGCCCAAGTTGTGCTTAACTCGACCCAGATCTACTGGACAGAGGAGACGGAGATGGCTCTCGAAGAGTTTGAAAACGGTCAGGAAGACTCAGTGAAGAGATATCTAACTGTATGCAACCAGCGACTTGAGCATCTAATTAACCTTGTGCTAGGCAATCTCTCCAGTCCAGATCGATGCAAGATTATCGCTCTGATTACCCTAGATGTGCACTCGCGTGATGTAGTGAAGAAACTAGTTGATGAAAAGGTGGAGGGTCCATTGAGTTTCATGTGGCAGCAGCAGCTTCGCTTTATTTGGCGACAAGAAAACTACGACGTGGACATCCGCATCACGGATTTCAGGTCAAAGTACTCGTACGAATGGATTGGCAATACAGGTCGTCTCGTGATCACCCCACTGACAGATCGATGCTACATTACGCTGACGATGGCACTGAGACTTTTCTTGGGAGGCGCCCCTGCTGGACCCGCTGGCACCGGCAAGACGGAGACAACGAAGGATTTGGCTCGTGCCATGGCTCTTTGTTGCTACGTGTTTAACTGCTCGGACCAGATGAACTACCAAACGATGGCAGACATCTTCCGAGGTCTCTGCCAGACAGGAACATGGGGCTGCTTTGACGAGTTTAATCGCATTAATATCGAAGTGCTAAGTGTGGTGGCCACGCAGGTGAAATGCATCCAGGATGCAATTGTGTTCAACGCTGTTCCTGCCAACCGCGAACAGAAGTACCAGTCGCTTCCGGCGGGCACTCCACCAGTTGTTGTCGGTGAATTCGAGTTTATGGGGGCATCCGATCGCATTACACTTATTCCGACTTGCGGTTTCTTCATCACGATGAATCCGGGTTATGCTGGTCGCACAGAGCTGCCTGAAAATCTGAAGGTGCTCTTCCGCTCGTGTGCTATGATCCGACCGGACCTGAAGCCTATTTGTGAGAATATGCTAATGTCCGAAGGCTTCCAGCAGGCACGTACGCTAGCTATCAAGTTTGTGACGCTGTACGAGCTCAGTGCCGAGCTGCTCTCGAAGCAATTCCACTACGATTGGGGTCTCCGTGCTGTCAAGTCAGTGCTTCGAGTCGCTGGCATTCTGAAGCGTGCTGAACCTGATGTGGAAGAGGACAAGGTGTTGATGCGTGCTCTGCGCGATTTCAACACTCCGAAGATCCCTCATCACGATACACCTATCTTCCTTCGCCTTATCAACGACCTGTTCATCGGTGTCGAGGTGGCGCCTAAGGTGAATAATGAGCTGCGAACTAAGGGTGTGACGGTGTGCAAAGCCAACAACCTGCAGCACGATGAATCGTTTATCCTTAAAATCTGTCAGCTACAAGAGCTTATCGATGTGCGTCACTCAGTCATGCTGCTTGGCCCTGCTGGCTGCGCCAAAACCACGACATGGCAAGCTCTTGCCAAATGCTGGAACCTTGGTAAGGAGAAGAAGATTTGCGTGTACGAGACGCTTAACCCGAAGGCTGTCACATCCGACGAGCTCTATGGTTACATGACACTGTCGAAAGACTGGAAGGATGGCGTGTTGTCGATCATCATGCGCGGTATGGCTAAGAACTACTCGGAGCAGGGGTTCTACGAAAGCCAAACATACAAGTGGGTGGTGCTCGACGGTGATATCGATGCAGTATGGATTGAATCCATGAACACGGTCATGGACGACAACAAGGTGCTTACGCTCGTGTCAAATGAGCGTATTCCTCTGAGTGCTGCAATGCGTATGGTCTTTGAGATCAACTCGCTCAAGAACGCCACCCCTGCCACTGTCTCGCGAGCAGGAATCCTATTCATCAACGAGATCGATATCGGTTGGCGGCCATTTATGGAGTCTTGGGTCGCAAAGCGCGAGGAGGAAGCCGAGCGCACGTATCTTCCAGGACTATTCGACAAGTATGTGGACCCGATCTACGATTTAATGCGGAAGGGATACAAGCAAGTGGCACCTGTACGCTTAATTAACCAAGTGTCAACGGTCTGCTACTTGCTCGAGGGTCTTCTGGGTCCTATCCCAATGGAGAAGAAGAATCCAGAGGTGATCGAATCCGTGTTCGTGTTTTGTGCTACGTGGGCTTTTGGCGGTCCGCTTATTGTTGACAAAAGCATTGACTACCGAAAGAACTTCCATGAGCTGTGGTGCTCAACGTTCACGAATATCAAATACCCCAAGGAAGGCCTGTGTTTTGACTATTTCTACAACCTGGAAACGAACGAGTTTGAAAGCTGGAGCACCAAGGTGCCGAAGTACGCCCCAGGATCAATTGGTAATGGCCCCGCTGACACACCATTCAATTCCATTGTGATTAGCACGATTGACTCGGTGCGTATTCGCTTCCTTGTTGAAACACTTGTGGCACGCCAGCGACCAGCTATGTTGGTTGGAGGCAGCGGTACAGGAAAGACTACTATCCTCAAGAATTTCCTGCGAGAACTCGATGATGACATGCTTTTCTCAACCATTAACATGAACTACTACACTGACTCGGCCAAGCTGCAGCAGCAACTGGAATCGGTCATTGACAAGCGATCGGGACGCATGTTCGGCCCACCTGCCACGAAGAAGTTAATCTACTTCATTGACGACTTGAATCTGCCCTATATCGAGACGTATGGAACGCAGAACTCGCTCGCTCTGCTGCGGCAGCACATGGACTACAAGACATTCTTCGATCGTGTCGACTTGGGCTTCCGTAAGGAGATCGTTGATGTGCAATACCTCTCTGCTATGAACCCCACAGCGGGCTCATTCATCATTGACGAGCGTTTGCAGCGTCATTATGCACTCTTCGCCTGCATGATGCCTGGACGCGAGGATCTCAAGACCATCTACAACTCGATACTAAAGGGACACATGCAGAACGCAGGCTTCGCTTCGCCAGTGACGGCAATCAGCGAAAATATTGTTAACGTGTCGATTCTGTTGCACGAAGAGATGGTCAACAGGTTCCTTCCCAGTGCCACGAAGTTCGTGTACAACTGGAACATGCGAGAGCTCTCGAACATTTTCCAGGGCCTCACACGGTCCAAGGGTGAGTTTTTCCCCACTGCTTTGTTGTTTGCACGACTGTGGGTGCACGAGGCTACGCGAGTTTTCTGCGATCGACTCATCAACGAGGAGGATATCCTTAAGTTTGCTGATCGTATTCGCGAGGTGACCAAGAAGACAATGCCAGACTTGGACCAGGTTGTACTCTTCAACGATCAGCCTCCACCTGCACCAGGCACCGAGGATAGTGTTCCTGTCCCTGTGAATGTTTTCACGACGTTTGCAACAGCAGTGGCTGGTGCTGACAGCGTGTATATGCCTGTGGCCTCCATGAAGGCGCTTAACAAAGTGCTGGTGGAGCAGCTTGACGACTACAACTCAAAGTATTCAATGATGAACCTGGAACTGTTCGACAACGCTATGGAGCATGTGACTCGCATTTGTCGTATCATTGGAAACCCGGGAGGAAATGCAATGTTAATCGGTGTGGGTGGCAGTGGCAAGCAGTCTCTGTCACGTCTTGCTTCCCATATCTGCGGTTTTGATGTGCGCCAGTTGTCTGTCACGTCCAACTTCCGTATTGAAGATCTGAAGGAGAACTTGGCAGAAATGTTCAAAATTGCAGGCGTTCAGGGTCTACCCCTCGTCTTTCTCATCACGGACTCGCAGATTGTAAACGAGCGCTTTCTCGTCTACATCAACGACATGTTGTCATCAGGTTGGATTCCAGACCTCTTCCCGAAAGAGGACCTTGATGGCCTCTTGGGGGCGTTGCGTAGTGAAGCCAAGGCCAACGGTGTTCCAGACGCAATGGATGCACTCATGGACTTCTTGCTTCTGAGAATTCGTCTCAATTTCCGTGTTATCATGTGCTTCTCCCCTGTTGGTGCCGTTTTCCGTGTGCGTGCTCGTCGCTTCCCTGGTCTCGTGAATTGCACAGTCATCGACTGGTTCCACCCCTGGCCTCGTGATGCATTAGTGCGTGTGGCATCAAGTTTCCTCGAGAAATTTGAGGATGTTGGTGACGCTCAGCTCCAGCGGAACCTCGCGAATCACATGGCCGATGTTCACATCTCGGTGACAGACATGAGTAAGAACTACTTTGAAACGCAGAGGCGCTACAACTACGTGACCCCAAAGAGTTTCCTGGAGCTAATCAGCTTTTACGAAATTCTGCTCAAGCAGCGTAAAGAAGACATCGTGCGACAGATCTCTCGTCTTGATGATGGATTGTCGACATTGCGCAAAACCTCAGCTGATGTCGCCGAACTACAAGTCGATCTGAAGCATACCATGATCAAAGTCGCAGAGAAACAAGCTTCGACCGATCAACTACTCGAACAAATGGGGCGCGAGAAGGCTGGAGCTGAGGTCCAGCAGGAAAATGCGAACAAGGAAAAGCTGAAGGCCGAGGCAGCAAGTGCAGCAGCTGCCGAGTTAGCTGGTGAAGCAGAAACGGAGTTGAAAGCGGCTAAACCCGCAATGGATGCTGCTGCCGCCGCTGTTGATTGTCTATCGAAGCCTGCCATTACAGAACTCAAGAGTTTGCCTAAACCGCCAGCAGGAGTGGATAATGTCACTAAAGCCTGCCTTATCCTAGTCGAGAAGGAGTACAAGAACCACAAGTGGGATCGTGCTAAGAAGATGATGAACAATGCTGGTGCCTTCCTGGATGCTCTGAAGGTATTTAGGGGTGAAGACATTCCGGAGGCAGATATCGCACGTATCGAGCCTTTGATTGCTGACCCAGAATTCACTGCCGAGAAAATGGCGTCGAAAAGTTCTGCTGCTGCTAACATTTGCTCGTGGGTCGTCAACATCTACACCTTTAACCGCATTTACGTGCGCGTAAAGCCTCTTATGGACTCGCTTGAGGCTTCTAGGAAAAAGAAAGAGGAGGCAGAGGAGCAGCTTGCGCGTGCAATGGGTCAAGTAGCTGAAGTACAGAAGCGACTCGAATTACTCGAAAACACACTGCGTCAAGCTACCGAGGAGAAGCTCAAGGTGGAAGAGATGAAGGAGTCATGTGAAAACAGACTGTTGCTAGCTGGCAAGCTAGTGAACGGTCTGGCCAGCGAAAACGAGCGCTGGGGTATCGAGATCGAGCAGCTAAAGAACTCGGGCGTTATGGTGGTTGGCAACTCGCTGCTGGCTGCTGCGTTTGTGTCGTATATCGGTGCTTTTGATCAGGCCGTGCGCAAGGAGTTGTGGCAGCAAACGTGGTTTCCAGACCTCGTGGCAAAGGGCATTCCTATCACGGATGGTATCGATCCGCTATCTATGCTGACAACAGAGGGCAAGAACGCCAAGATGATGAGTGAGGGCTTGCCTGCTGACAGAATTTCCATTGAAAATGGTGCCATCATCACGAGCTGCAAGCGCTGGCCACTAGTGATCGATCCGCAGTTGCAGGGTATTAAGTGGCTCCGTGAGAAGGAGAAAGACCGCGGACTTGTAGTGCTGCAGTTGAGCCAGAATCAGTGGCTGCGCAAGATAGAGACCGCCATCGTCAACGGCAACGTGCTGATCGTCGAGAACATCGGCGAAGAGATTGATGCAACTCTTGATCCAGTGCTTGGGCGAGCCGTGTACAAGAAGGGCTCGAGCTTGTTCCTGAAGCTAGCTGGCGAAGAAGTGCAGTACGACCCGAATTTCTTTATGTATCTGCAGACTAAGCTGTCCAATCCTCACTACAAGCCTGAGATCGCTGCACAGTGCACGTTGATTAACTTCATCGCCACGGAGAGTGGCCTTGAAGACCAGTTGCTGGAGAAGGTTGTCAAAAGGAGCAACCTGAACTCGAAGCTCGCAAGCAAGAGCTTGTGCTGGCGTTCCAGAAGTTCAAGATTGACCTTGTGGAGCTCGAGGATCAACTACTTGAGCGTCTAGCAAATGCGCCCGATGATATCCTGAGCGATGTTCCGCTTATCGAGAGTCTGGAAGAGACGAAGAAAAGGCTACAGATATCTCCATTTCAGTCAAGAAGAACCAAGAGACGGAGATAGTTATCAACAACACCCGAGAGCTGTATCGTCCTGTAGCTGCTGAAGGTGCAATGCTCTACTTCCTGCTAACGACGTTGAGTGCTATCGATCACATGTACCGCTACAGTCTGGATTCGTTCATCACGTTCTTCTACAACTCCATTGATCGTGCGCCACCGAGTGACAAGCAGAGTGAGCGTGTGCTTAACCTGCGTGAGTCACTGCGGATCACCATCTATACGTGGGTTTCTCGTGGCCTGTTCGAAGCACACAAGCTCATTTTCCTCTCACAACTCACCTTTAACCTCATGCGTCGTGGCATTTTGGGCGAGGACGTTCGTGTGCAAGAAGCCTACATGCAGTTCCTACTGCGTGGGCCAAAGAAGGCTGCAGCGGGTGGCGGTGAAGAAGAAGCTAATCCCATCGACTGGTTGCCACCGGCTCAGTGGAATGCCATTAACGCACTCGCACAGCTAGAGGAGTTCCAAAAGATGCCACAGGACTTGAAGGAGGCGTCATCACGTTTCCGTGAATGGTACAACCACGTGACTCCAGAGTCCGAGAAGCTGCCATTGGATTGGGCTGGACTTGATCGCACTCCGTTTCTGAAGCTTCTGGTGGTGCGCTGTCTGCGTCCAGATCGCATGACTGTCGCAGTGAACGAGTTTGTTCGCCAGGTCCTTCCCAATGGAAGCAACTACTGCGACTGTGACTCGGCCCTCAACGCGTTGCAGGTCATGGACAATTCATATCTGGACTCGACACCAACCACGCCCCTATACTTCATCTTGTCCCCAGGAGCTGATGTGGTGGCTGGCGTGGATAAACTGAGTGTGAAGTACGGCTTCGAGCGCGGAGTCAGCTACCACAATGTGTCTATGGGCCAAGGTCAGGACGTGTTCGCTATGGATCGCCTTGAGGTTGCGCACCGCAACGGCCACTGGGTTATCCTCAACAACATCCACCTCATGCCGCGTTGGCTCATTGCCCTCGAGAAGAAGCTGGATGAGTTTGCACTCGAAGGTTCGCACAAGAACTTCCGACTGTTCCTGACGTCGGACCCGTCGAACTCCATTCCGATCGGTGTGCTTAACCGCTGTATCAAGCTCACCAACGAGCCACCGTCCGGTCTGAAGGCCAATCTGAAGCGAGCTTTCGTGAGCTTCTCGAAGGACTACATTGAGGAGGCCGAGGGCAAGGTTAAGTCCATTCTCTTTGGTCTTTGCCACTTCCACGCCGTGCTTATGGAACGTAAGATGTACGGTCCGTTGGGCTTCAACATGATGTACCCGTTCTCACTTGGAGACCTGCGTGACTCTGCAATCTGCTTGCAAAACTACCTCGAAAGCTCGGCAGGTGGCAAGATTCCGTGGGCTGATCTGCGTTACATCTTTGGTGAAATCATGTATGGTGGACACATTGTGAACGACTTTGATCGGCTGCTAGCCAACACGTACCTGGAATTCTACATGCGCGATGAACTGCTGGACGAGATGGAAATGTTCCCGTTCGTCGGTGACGAGAAGGGCCCGTCGTTCATGTGCTTGGCTCCGTCATCCTATGATAAGTATTTGGAACACATCGAAACGGAGCTCAAGACGGACTCACCATTGGCCTTCGGGCTGCACCCGAATGCTGAGATCGACTTCCGTACGACTCAGTCAGAGAACCTGTTCCGCACGCTGATGGAACTGCAGCCACGCGATGCCGCATCGGGTGATGCTGCAATGAGTCCGCTGGAACTAGCGAAGCAGGGGTTGGAAATGGTGATCTCGCGCATTGGTGAAAAGAAGTTCGAGTGCGACGAAATTTCACGCAACCTTGAAGAAATGGGGCCGTACCAGAACGTGTTCATCCAGGAGTGCGAGGCCATGAACGGGTTGCTGGCCGAAGTGGTACGCTCACTGAACGAGCTATCGCTTGGGTTCGCTGGCGAATTGACGATGTCGGACGCTATGGAGGCTGTACAAGAATCCCTATTCCTGGACCGTGTCCCGAAGTCATGGGAGAAGTTGGCCTTCCCATCGCTTCGCCCACTTGGATCGTGGCTCACGAACCTCGAAGCACGATTGCAGCAATTGGAGGAGTGGACACAAACCCGGCGGACATCCCTCGCGTAACGTGGCTCTCGGGCATGGTCAACCCGCAGTCGTTCCTGACGGCCATCATGCAGGTCACGGCCCAAAAGAACCAGTGGGAGCTGGATAAGCTTGTGATTCAGACTGATGTGCTTAAGCGTCGCAACGGTGAAGTTGACGCTCCATCGCGCGATGGTGCCTACATTCACGGCCTCTCACTCATGGGCGCGCGCTGGGACATCCAGAACAACACGGTGGATCGATCGCACCCCAAGGAAATGTTCTCGCCAATGCCTGTCATCAACTGCAAGGCCGTGGCCTCCGACAAGCTTGACCTTAAGGGGTCATACATATGCCCGTGCTACAAGACGGAGTTCCGTGGACCTACGTACGTGTTCTCGGCGCAGCTCAAGTCCAAGTCGCCTCCAGCTCGCTGGATCCTAGCCGGCGTCGCGCTGATCATGGATATCGTCTAGTTTTCTTTTCATTCCGGACGGCAGTCCACCATTGTGTGTTTAGCATCCCAACTACCTAGCAAAGAGAAGGACGAGCGTAAGATGGTAACAAGATGTACGTATTTTCTATCACGCCTAATCTCTATCAACCTCGAACAAAAAGTTAGTTTGTTTTCTGCTGTCTAGCACGCAGTGTGTGCTCTTTCCAAAGCCTAAGCGTCCCCTGCGCCGAAGGCGTGAGCTTCAACTTGTCCCTGCACCAAATCAAAACAAAAAACAAACAGCCTGTCAATGAAACCCCACGCTGTCAGCTCAGACACGCCAAGACCGACGCACAGCGAGGTCGACCCGGCCAGCAAACTGTTTGCTTCCAGCAGCTCGAGCTGAACCGACTCGAACTTGTCCGACGGTCCGGCGCGGTACAACTCGCGCAGCTCGTCCGACGTGCAGCGCGCCTTGATATGGAACGCTGGCGTCAACAACAAGTCCTCATCAGATCAGTCACCTCCAAGCCCACCCCTTTCTCCTCATCTCCTCGTCCTGCAACTCACAGAAGCTGGGTGTACACGCCTCCGCCTGCAGCACGACGCCCAGCAGCAGCGGCTCGTCCTGCTGCTGCGGCGCTAGATTCACCTCCTCGTGCACCTCGTTGGTAATGGACGCGAAGAACTCGTCCCTGGCCTTCTCCTCCATCTCTCCCCTCTCGTCTTCAGCCTCTTCCAGCCTCTTCAGCCGCTCCATCGTCAGTTCAATGTGCTGAAAATGACACCCACACAGTCAGCCCCCTGTCTTCCTCCCTGTCTCCTTCCCAGTCACCCACCGACGGCTCTGGGTGGCCCCCAGGCGTGTCGTACAGGTCCCGGTAGAGTCCCACGTGCTTGCTGCGCTTGATGAGCGCCACGCGTCCGTCCTGCGTCTCCAGCACCGCCGCCACGCCCACTTTACGCGACAAGAAGGCCAAGCGGTCGCCCTGCAGCGTCTCGCCGTCCGCCAGCAGCCGCGGGGCCAGCGCCGAGCAGCACGTGCCCAGGTATGAGGCGTAGTCGGTCACGCCCCAGCGCATGTGAAGCGTCTGCGGCGTCTGCTCGAGCCCCGCGAGGCGGAACTTGCTGGCGTTGAAGAGCTGCGGCTGCTGGCGCTTGAGGTCGCGCCAGGTCTGCGCCGCCGCGGCCTCCACGTCGGGCGACGGGTGCGGGAGGCGGTTGAAGCGCGCGGAGAGCGACATGGAGACCTGCTCCCGCGCGAGCGGCGCGTCCAGGCTGCGCACGGCGAAGCTCATGAGGCGGCGCAGCGGCAGCAGCATCCGATGCGGAATGCGAATTTGAATGCGGTACGCAAGCAAGTGCGGCTGCAGAGTGAATGTCTTGTGCGCCTTTTGTTCCGTACTTGAAGAAGCGTCCTTTCTCGTTCATAGTCAACCCAGTGCGGAATCGGATCGGAGACGGCGTAGACTGGAGCTGAGTATGCAGAACCTGTTCCACGGCGTGCGCGAGTACCTGACGCCGGTGCTGACCGAGTCGTCGTTCGAGGACAAGGGGCTGCTGACGCCCGAGGAGTTCGTCAAGGCCGGCGACCTGCTCGTGTACAAGTGTCCCACGTGGCGCTGGGAGAGCGGCGAGCCCAGTCTGCGGCGCGCGTACCTGCCGCCGGACAAGCAGTTCCTCATCACGCGCAATGGTCCGTCAGAATGGAAGACCATCAATCTGGCACTAGACGATCTCTCTACTGACGTTTGACTTGTGATGGGTCTTCTACTGCAGTGCCGTGTCGCCGGCGCGTGACGTCGCTGGAGCAGAGCTACCAGACGGAGGAGGCCGTGGACGGAGAGGACGACTGGGTGGCCGCCACGAGCTACGCCGCCGAGGGTGGCGCCGCCCCCGTCACAGGTGCGGCCTCGACTCAAGTCCATCGCAATCTGGAAGAGCCTCGACGGGACGACTGACGGACTGACGTGTGTCGTGTATGCTGCTGCCAGATCTGAGCGACGAGATGGGCGAGATCTCGCTGGAGGACGTTGACAAGCCTGCACCTGCGGCCAGTGGCAAAGGCATCCTGGGCGCCATCGTGGACGAGCACTTCATGGACGGCAAACCGGAGCCAGAGCTGAGGGACTTGAGCTCCTACGAGGAGGAGGACAACCTCGTGGAGGAGGACGAGGCGGCGCTCGGCCCGTCGGGCGGCAACTACCTCGTGGCCAGCGAGCCTGATGACGCCGACGACACCATCCTGCGCACGCGCACGTACGACCTGTCCATCACGTACGACAAGTACTACCAGACGCCGCGCGTGTGGCTGTTCGGCTACGACGAGCGCAACGCGCCGCTGAGCGGCGACGAGATGTTCGAGGACATCATGCAGGACTACGCCAACCGCACCGTGACGATGGAGCCGCACCCGCACCGCAGCTCGCTCGTGCACGCGTCCATCCACCCGTGCCAGCACGGCGCCGTCATGAAGCGCATCATCGCCAACCTCAAGGCGCGCAGTCCTGGCGAGACGGAGACGGCGGAGGAGCAGGCGGCCCACGAGATCCGCAGCGACCAGTATCTCTTCCTGTTTCTAAAGTTCATCCAGTCGGTTATCCCCACGATCGACTACGACTACACAATTGAGGTGAATGCTAAGAAGTGAGCGCAGGACGCATACAGCCAGGCATCAAACCAAATCATGCATGAATAACACCAGACCTCTTCAACACGCCACATTGAAGCTGTCGCTTCGTTTATTTTATCTTGTTAGGCATCAGCTTACCTTTGATGTTTACCTTTCAACTGAGTTTGGTGTTGTTTCCAGAGTTCAAGTAATTCTTGTAGCGGCATCCAGGTGCAGCAAAGGTAGGTCTGTTTGCAGTGTTCTCGCCCGCTTGTCATACCACCACACGTAAGTGAGTCGTTGCGATCAAATGTCCAACCGAGTGTTGGCCATTTGGCGTGTACTGGGGGACTCGGCACAGCACCACAAAATCAATCAAGAAACCACGCCTTGGGGGCATCTCTACGTTTAATTCGGCAAAGGCATCTCCTCTTTCGAGCTACGAAAGTGGCTTATTCCAATAAAGCGAAAAATCTCATTGCCTATGTCGTGCGCCGGACGTCGGCATCGATATCGTTGCAAGATGCTGTCGGATCTTGCAACGATTTCGATGCCGAACGTTATCGCTATTGGAAAAACGCTTCGCCGATGGTACACGTTTCAGGATCTTGCCATGTTTTTGGCACTCAGTCATGTTTGTTACGTGACTGAGTCGCCAAAAACATGGCAAGATCCTGAAACTTTACCATCAGCGAAGCTGTAGCAGCACATGCCATCAGCCTTGTAAGACCACTGTACCTTCATGCATCCCGCAGTTCGTTCCATCTCTGAATTTCTCCATGATCAGGTAGGTGCACCTTCATACCATGACTTCAGCAACGTCCTCAATACACTCGCGATATTAGTGCATGGCTGTTTTTGGCGAGGGTATTTCAGTGCACGTTGGGGCCTCTGGTGAGCAGGTTAGAGTTGCCGAGTCCTCGATTGTACCAATAGCACGTGCCAAACAAAAAGTAGCTTCGCGGACTGAAAAAGGAAACGGGAAAACACCCCTACATACGAGGAAAAATCACTCGACGCGCGCCGCCGTTTGTTGCTTTTTGGCGGTTTGCTGCTGTTAGATACATTTGGTTTGAGTGGTGCTTCGGTCTGTTCCCAGAGTTCCTGAAGTTCTTCCAGGGCCGTGGCAGCATCCGGGCATAGTAACGGATCCGCTTGGAGCAGCTTGTCCTCAAATGCTGTTCTGCCCCGCATGTCATACCACCCTACTGCGTCGTTGCAATCAAATGATCAACCGACCACATATCCGCTGCCGTTGTATGCGAAATACCACTGAAGATCTCTGGAGCATGCTCGCGCTGACTCAAGTGCTAGCCGCTTGGAGCGTACTGCGGACTCGAGGCCGCATCCATGAAGTCAATCAAAAACCACGCACAGGGGCCATCACAGCGCTTGAACACGTTAGGCCCTCGATATCTCGGTGGATCCACGATGCAGCATGCAACACCACTAGAGCTTTAAGAACACATTGCACGGCAATGAATAACCCAACAAGGTTGTTGGGCTTGACTTCTTTCCCACGCATCGTGAAAATCAGTCCAAATCCACTCCTGGAAAGCAGGCAGTTAACATGAGGGACATTGTTGCTCTCTAAGATGCTGTAGACTTCATCGAGGTGGCACTTTGCAGCCAGAAAAGAAAAACGCGGGCTATCGGCAACTTCCGGAAACACTTTCACCACTTGAGTAGGCTCAAGTTTTATTCGGACACCGTGTTCGCGCTTCAACAGGTCGTATTCATCTCGACCGCTCTCCGGACACAATCTGGAAAGGCTCCGCAAGAGGCGACTGATGTTCAATACCACCAGTAATAGTTGGAATCACCCCTCGAGCGTGTTAAGGTCGAACATGCCAACTTGAGTCGTACCCACCTCGCCATGCGCATTGCCAGCTTCATCTGTAGTCGCTTGCGAGTAATCGCATACAGTCTGACGGTGTAGCCAACGCCTGTATAAACAGCGAGTTTGGCCTACTGTGCCCCGTGGGCGACGAGTGGCTCGAATCGCGGTAGCTACGTCCAAATTCAGCGAGCATGAAGCTCAACACGTAGCAGGTCATGTCGTTCCAAAGTGGGATAAACGATGTCTCTGTTTCCCAAACCTGTGACGGATGAATGACCCGGAATCCGATAAAGCTCAGGGAGTCCATGCACGGCTCTGACGTGTAGATTTGAACAGCTTTCCCAATAACTCCGGATTGACCTGCCTGTTGATCCACGAGCTCAAGTGGTCTTCGTGCACACGACCTTCACTGGCAGCGCACCTTTGACGAAGTCCTCCAGGTCTCCAACGCAAGGTAAACATGATGAAGGAATCTGCGGCACGTTGAATTCTTGTCGCCAGGTAGTCGTCCAACCTTTGACCACGGGGCGATTCAAGTTCATTGCACCATCAGGAATGACTACTAACACATGAACGTCTCCCTCGACTGGGGTAAAACTGCTGCCAAAATGTGCCTCGTTACTGCTGCGTAACGCCGCGTCCAACTCGTTGTCTTCGTTTATTAATGTCTCGATCATTGGAGTTGTTACCCTCTGTTTCAGCTTTTTCACATCTCCCGACCTTGACTTGAGCCACGCCCCATCGTCTTTGGCCAGAAAGAGCTGCAGCTTGCGCGCAGCACACGTGACGTCGTCGTTTACTGCCTTGATCTCATTCGCCAGATCCCCGCCAGCTGGCTCGCGTCAATGTCCACAGCGGACGGACACCCCTTCGCGCCATCTCCAACCAACACACACACGAGCTTCACCATTCTGCCCTGCTGACCCAAACCTCCTCCAGTCAACACGAAAGTCAAATTATATTGACTGTGAATCAATACCTGTGATAGTACCATCTTTTGACCATTAGTTCCAGGGTTTGGTAGTAGTCCGCCGGATAGTAGTGAAAGTAGTGCTATTAGCACGACTACTACTACTACAAGTGCTATAGCACTCGTCTCGGACTAATGGCTATAGTAGCGAGAAACTAGGGCGCTAGTAGTACTAAGAGCTCTACCGGGATTTCAACCGTCTTTGAAGTACGCCCAAATGGATGATTCCCTGGCCTCTCCCACCTCCCAGCTTCGATCAGGCTCGCTCATTTATCGATTCTCTGCTCCCGAAACACGTCCGATGAAGTGCGCGAAGATTGACTGTCATTGGAGTGATATACCAGAGACCTCTCCTTGTTGCTTGTGTGGCCGTCGCTCGTGTGTCGAGAAGCTCTTCAACACCGACAGCGACTCTCAGGAGCTCACCCATGTCTATGATGTGCGAGTATTGTAATGCTTCAGTGACAGATGTCGCGCAATGCAAGGCTGAGGCAGAACCAGACACCACTACCGTCAAGTTGACGTCAGAAGGTTAACAGTGCTCCTAATCACATCACCCATGGCGCTCCCTTAGAGATCTGTGCGTGTGCCGCTGGTTTGCCGAGGTTGGCGAGAAGCAGAATACAAAATTTGCGCGTGTCTGGCTGGGACGAGGGTGTTGGTTGCTCCTGGACCAGGAGCGGCGAGTTCTCAACAGGCTCTTTGTGATGAGCACTTCGACCACTTCGGACAAGGACTGGCAATGAGCGCGCAACGGTAGCTAATATTACGCAACAACCGGCTTGAACTCAGGCATCTTAAAGGAAAGTTAGCGGCAAATATGGTGCCGTTTGGTAGTGCTATAGTAGTGCTATTAGTAGTGCGAATACTATACGTGTAATCACCTTCACACTACTACTAATACAGCAGTATATAACTTTCACAATCGGATAGTAGTAGTACATAGTAGCACTACTAAGACAAACTGCTCACTACTACCGAAGCCGCCACCCGAGGCTGGCGTGGCCCACATCATTGTAGCCATCTGCGGGCGGCCTCCAGAAGGGCCATCACCACCACTTTTGACCATCCGACAGCACACTGGTCATGACGACGGAGAGCGAGGCGACACACTCGGGCGTGCCGTGCGAGGCCTCAGCCGCCGAGGTGGCGCTGGTGCAGCAGGAGCTGGGCTACGTGCCCAACAACCTGGTGCGTGTGAGCGCGTTCGTGGACAGCCGAGGCCGCACGTTCCGCGAGGCCTCCCAGGCCCCCGAGCTGCGACCCGCCGTGCTGCTGCTCTACCCGCTGCGCAGCGCCGAGGACGCCTACAAGAAGAAGCAACGCGCCAAGGTGGAACCCTTCCCGACCATCTACTGGCTGGCGTCCACGGAGCTCAAGGCGCGCGTGTCCACGCTCGAGGACGAGCAGTACGTGATGGAGCTGCAGCGTCGTCTGGAGGCCGACGAGAAGCACAAGGAGGTTCGTGCGTCCCTGGCTGCCGAGCTGCTGCTGCTGCTACTGGAGACTGACACCTGTTGCTGTGCTGCAGAGAATGGTGCAGTGCCACCGAGAATATGCCGAGCAGCGCTGGCGGATGCTCACGGCCCACGACCTGGAGCTCGTCAAGACCCGGCGCTGGGAGTTCGTCCTACACGACGTGGGCATCGCCGGCATCCGCGACTTTGCGGCCGTCAAGTGTCTGCACACGCACTACGCGCACTACCTAGCCACAGGCAACAACCTCATCGGGGAGTGGGTGCAGGAGCTCCTGGACCAGGCCGCGGCAGCCGAGCGGACGGAAGCGCTCTAGTTGCGACCGGTTGTCGACGCACGCGATAACGAACGAACGAATCAAAGCTAGCTCTTGTTGCGTCTGCCGTTCGGTGTGAGCTGCTACGGAACGAGATAAACTGTGACGGACGTCGCTCGGGGCCAGTGCTACACCTGCAAGCAGACGAGTTACCTACGGTCGCCTGCATGCTCTTGCACCACTAGCCGCTGCCGCAGCAGTCCGACTTGGGCGGACTTTTGTCCCCGGCGGCGTCTATGGACACGCGACTGGCGCCGGACGCCTTGCGCATCTGGTGGTTGGAGTAGTCGAAGTTCCGCAGGATCGTCGTGGCCGTCAACGCGAAGGCCTGGCAACAACAGCCACCACGTCAGCTACAGCTACAGCCCCAGCACCTCCTCCCTCCCCTCCTCCTCTGCCTCTGCTCTGCTGTACCTGCTCCACATTAAGCGCCGTCTTGGCCGAGGCCTCGATAAAGTAGAGGCCGTGGGCCGCGGCCCAGTTGCGTCCCTCCTCCTCCGTGACCTCCCGCTCGCGCTCCGCCACGTCGCACTTCATGCCCACCACCAGGATCTCCACCTCGTCGTTGTGGCAGTTCTGGTGGCACTCCTGCAGCCAGCGGCCCAGATGCTCGAAGCTCTCCCGCCGCGAGACGTCAAACACGAGCAGCGCGCCGTCCGCGCCGCGGTAGTAGCTGCGCGTGATGCTCAGGAACGTCTCCTGGCCGGCCGTGTCCCAGATCTCCAGCTTCACCTTGCGGCCGTCCACCTCCAGCAGCTTGGCGCCGAACTCGACGCCGATCGTCAGGTCGTGGATGGGCTGGAAATGCTGCTCCGTGAACTGCAGCAGCAGCGACGACTTGCCCACCTCTGTTCAATAGACAAGCAGACAGAGAATTAGGCCCAGGGAGTAGGCATCACATGTAGGCAGTGTAGACAGCACCGGAGTCGCCGATGATGATGTACTTGAGCGTCACGAACACCATGGCGGCGCGAGACTTCTTTGGTCCGACGCGTTCTCTTCTGTGCGATGGGCTCCAGCTTGAAGCGGTTCAGGATCCGAGGACGGAATGATAGGCCCATGGTAGGACGACGGAATGATAGGCCCACCATGGGCGTATCATTCCGTCGATCAAAAAACTTTTCTCAGCTAATCAGCGATCGCTGGGTTTTCTAAAGTGGATTTTTCCAAGTCCGCTCGAAAAACCCACGTTTTAGTGGACGCAATAAATCGCCTTAGTGACATTGAAGAACTGACCGTGTACAGCCGGATAAAATGCATTCAATGTGACCGTGTATAGCCGGATTATATGTATACAACGTGTATGTTTTATATTTTTCCAACTTCAACCCGTGACGGGGTTAGGGTGTGACGAGTTTCAAGAAGACCTGCAGAAGTTGGCTCGACAGCACTGCTTCACTGCGGGGTCCCTGTACAAGATCGGATGTGCCCACCACAAGCAGCGAGGACGGAGGTGCTGCTCCTGTTGGCGGTTATCCTGTTGCGTGGAATTAGGGAGCACAAGAAGAGGCGCTGCTCAAGCGTGGCGAGTGGGTCAAGGTGTTACCTGGCAGACAAGATCAACGCCGAAGAGCTGTGGCGAGTCCAGACCGACGCCGGGAACGCGCACGGCGTGTGGCAGGACACGCTGGACAAGACGCGGACGAGCCGTGGAGCAGGACGAGAGCAAGCTCGTTCTGCATACCCTTTCATTCCCAGACTGTACGATGCGCCGACGTCGTCTCGGAATGCCCCAACCTTTGCAGCGCTGTCTTCCAGCGTCTAGTGGCACTCGTTCTCATTCTACAATTCTCAGTGAAGTTGGTTACAAAAAATGTTCTCACGCAGACGCGTCCGACATCGCCACCGTGAAGACCGAGGCAAACACCTGCCCGAGCCACTCGCAAATCCGAACTATGACGACGGCCTGCGCTGTGAACTACGCGACTCGAGCTCACCACCTATTGTCTGCGTCTACTACGAGCATCTGGCGGACTTGAGGTCCGCCCTGGGTCAATTGAGCTGCCGAGGGTGCGATACATTCGGGCGCTCAAGAAACATTTTCCAGCGTGATCGATACGTCTCTCAAGGGCAAAGCCCAATATGGAGCCCGCGGTTCCAGTGGGGTGTGGATGTGGAGCAGGCGATGAGATAGAAAGCGAAGCCGAAATTCACCGGCGATTGATTCATTTCGCTGTGAGCCTTCCATTCGCCAGCCCCGTTGACAAGGAAAAACAAGAGCTCGTTGGCATTTTTCCAGCTGCGCGAGAGCTGGTTCGCCCTGTTTTCAAGAGCTCTCGTCGGTTCATGATTCGGGATTGACAAGGAAGCTCAGAAAAAGCACAAGACGACACGCTGTAACGATGGGGTGTCCGAGACGGATATTAGTTTAGGATTTCGATAATCACCGGATGCTGTCAAACGAAAGGGGAAGTTTAGGTGTCTCCACGTTTACGGGAAGAGGATGCCAGGAGAGAGAAAACCAACTGCTTTTGATGATGTCGCGTTTGAGGATTGCACTTCCGTTTCGGGAGTGCCGACTTCCAGGCGCTTTCGATACTTGCAAGGACAACCGAACCATGGACCACCTCTCGCAGGATGGTTCTTCGCGACCCAAGCCGCTCCCAAGTTCTTAGCCCATTCCACTGCGACCTATAGTTCTTGACTCGTGGAGCCAACGCAGAGCCAACTTGAGCATCGAAAACTTCAAGGTGCCCCTGAAAAGAAGTTCCTCAGGAAAAACTTAAGGTTACCTTGTGGACCAGCAATACATCCGTCCAGAGGGATCGATGACTTCAAGAAGAGATGTTGGAATGTCCCCCAAATCCTATTGATCCCAAAGCTGTTAGAAAGACTGTAGACGGACGCAGCTGTAGCCATTTTCGATCTTCCACGAAGAGACGCAGACTATCGACCAAGACGACCAAGACGACCATGGACCCGCTCAAGATGCTGGACATGGAGAACCGCAGCGGCATCTCCCAGCAGGAGGTGGACGACTTTGCCAACCGCATGGACCTGGTGCGCCTCGCTCTTCAATGCACTCAAGTTGCAACGGTCCAAAACTAATTTTTTTCTGAGCTGCAGATCTCCAAGGCCATGGAGGACATCAAGAGCGGCACGTTCGACCCGTTGAAATGCAACGTACGCGCAGTTGAATGCTCTTGAATTTGACCAAGAACAAGCTAAGATGCTGTTGCTGCTGCTGTTGCTTCAGATTCCTGGATACAAGACGCCGGAGCAGGAGGAGCAGGAGCGACAGCAGCGAGCCAAGAGGGAGGAGGAGCGACGCAAACGGGAGGCGGAACGCAAACGCAAGGAGAAACAGGAGGAGAGAGAAAATTGGTGGCACAAAGCCGAGCTGCGGTTCTCCTGAGAGACCTCGAGGAAAACGAGGACAAGCACATGAGCAAGAGCGAGCGCTGGGCCAACCGCATCCTGGATGCCTACAAGACGCGCGACGCTAACGACTACTCGTTGTGGAACCAGTGGGTGCCGGAAGATCCCGTGTCGTTGCAGGAGAAGGCCGAGCGCGAAGCAGAGATGGAGAAATTGCGCAACCGCGAGTTCGAGAACAACAACCCGGAGTTCTGCAACCAGTTCAAGAAGGACATGGAGGAACGGCAGCGCTCCCAGGAGGAGAAGGAGCGCTCTTCAGAGCGTAAGTTCAGGAAGATTAGGACAGTGGATTGACTTCCTGATGTCTCTCACATTGTTCCGCTGTGTATTTGCTTTACTGGTGTCAAGGCTTGAAGCAGAAGGGGAACCGCAGCTACAAGAAGAAGCAATACGAAGATGCCGTCAAAATGTACATGCAAGCTCTGTCTTTCTCGCCATTCAAAGTGGCAGTGCTCGCCAATATCGCGCAGTGTTATTTGCGACTCGATCAGCTGGATGACTGCATCGAATTCTGCAATCGCACCTTGTACATCGATGAAGATTATGTCAAGGCGCTCTCCCGACGTGCAACCGCATATTACCAGCAGAATAAACTTAAGAAAGCTGCCGACGACATGCAAAAACGCCTTCAAGCTGGATGGCGATAATCCCGATATTGTGGATCAGCACTCTAGTATCGTTGGCGACTACGAGGACTCGATTACCAACAGCGAGCTGGAAGAAGCTTTGCGAAAGAAAAGCAAGCCCACTAAAACTAAGGATGACAGCTCCGGTGCCCCACCTCTCAGTGCATCCTCTGTCGAGGAACTTCGTTTCTCGCTGGAATTGCTCGCGAAAATCGATGAACTGCCGGCTGCGGACCGCCCGGAAGAAGATAATCAGCAGGACATCGTTCTGGACGCTTGGGTTGCGTATGACCTCCTGCTACCCTTCATGGATAGAAACGAGCATGTCCGCGCGAAGTTTCGAACGTCAGGTGAGATGAACAAGCTTTGCGATCGTCTGGCAATTGTGTTAGAAGACTTGAGTTCACTGAATTCCGTTGACACTGACCGTCGTCAAAGCGATGAGTTCATCACGAGCGCTATGATCAACTGCGCAGCTGCTGCAGTGACCGACACGCCGCGCAACCAAGTGGTAATGTTCCGCCACGTACAGTTCCGAGCGCGAGTACTAGCAGCATTTGGAGCACTAACCAAAACCGCGCCAAGCAGAGCAATCTGCACTTCGTGGATCGTTCAGGCCAGCCTTATCCGTTTCGTGGAGCAGGTGCTAGATTCCAAAAGCTGGAAAAATGCGGTCTTTTCATCGGAGGAGGCCATTCAATCGCTATTCACAGCACTTTGCCTCCGTTTCGATGGACCAGATATCTCGAGAGATGAACACAGCTCCAAGAGTTCCATCGCTCTTGCAGCATCAAGCATTTGTTTCACATTGAGCAGTGAGACTGCTGGTATCCAGGCTTTCAATGCTCGTAGCGTCGATTGTCTTTCTTCAATTGCGCAAGCACTCGAGGCACACTGCAGCTCCAAGTCAACCGCTTCACTGCGCAATCTGCTGGGCTTTCTGACCAATTTGTCAACTGGAGCCACCATCCGCAAGACGATAGAAAGCAACAACTGCGAGGAAACACGCCGAAAACTCGTGCGGGTGCTTCTCCAAATCGCCCAAGAATCCTATTGTGGAGACCAACCGGCACTCGATGTTTCAAAAGACTACGTGTGCTCTGAACGTGCTTTGGGCGCGTTGCTGAATCTGTCTTTCACCACGAGTTCCCAAGTGCGGACTCACGACCTGCTTGAATTTTCCATAGTAGATGCCGTGGAGAGAATCCTTGAGCAAGCGAGTCTGTCGACGTTTCCAGCGTCGACTCTCGTCTTGTCACGCTCAGTAAGCCTTCTCTGTCGCTTACACTCCGTGTGTCGAGGTGAGAACACAACCACCGGGACAGTTCAGGGTCGACTCAGCAGTCAAGACTTCCTCTCAAAACTTTTAGCGGTGTGCGAATACGCCAACACAAGCTTCAGTGGTGAACTCACTGTGATTCCCGACGATATCTGGCAGCTCTGTGCGCAAATCTGGTGCCACTTAGGCTGGTGCGCGCACCTCAACCATGTCCGAGCTTTCTTGCGAGAGAAGCACTCCGTGCCGCTACTGATCCAAGTGGTTGCACTCACCAATGCTCAGAAAGCCTACACCCGGCCTAGTGGTGAAACAACGCCTTGCGAAAGACTTGTTGGAAATGTCGTCAAGGTGCTGATTGCACTGCAATCCGATCACGATCCAGCTGATTCTAGGGCCTTCCGAAAAAACTAGCATTAATGTGCTCGTGAAGGCTCTGCAAACTCTGTCCGACGGATTGGCGCGCAAGAACGTGGCAATCTTGCTAGCCAAGTTGTGTCAGGGTGATTCGCAGGTGAAGGATGCAGTCCGCGAGCTGCGTGGGATCGAAATGATGTTGTCGATAAGTCAGTCACTCAAGCAGCGACCCACACTTTCAGCTCGTTGATATGGTACGCAGGCAAACTTCGCACTTGAGCAGTTTTCATCCATCCATTTATCATTTCATCGAGATGCAGAGATTTGCTGCAGCTTAACCCCATAATATGAATTGCTTTCGTTGTATTCTGAAAATGTGTCGTGTCAACACTGCAACAACTATCACTCTAGCAAATGTGCTTCGACTCCTACCGCGATGCAACAGCTACAGCAAAATAATTTCAGCAGGTTAGCCCAACGTAAAATGCTCCACCTGTCAACGAAAATCAGGTGCATGTTACCTGACGAACAGCGAGAATGGACGCATGTAGGAGATGACATACTTCTGCATGCCAGTTTCCTGCGCAAGACACGAGCAAAGAGCAAAACATATCGTGGTCACTGAGTGCTGACTAAGTAAATTCATTGTCCGAACGACCAACACACTCACGCCTTCTTTCTCAATTTTAAAGAGCGTATAGTTTGTCTTTGAGCAGCGAACATCTGCCATAGGGTTGATAAATTTCTGCGGACCGATGAACGCGACCGCGTTAGTTAACTAGGTTTCTTCTCATCGTTCGGATAGGTGGTAGATGTATCAACATACCTGAATGTTGGAGCGGTAGACATCTCTGTTGTCGACCGAGGCTGAGCGACCACGGAAGAAATTGAACCGGGTAGACTACAGATATCGTCATCGTTGAAGCAATCAGCAAAGCATTCCTCCTCAAAACTACTCTACGACTACAAAGCTGTCAATCGCACCTGTGAGTGTAGACGAACTGTAAGCTCCTGCTTCCTCGCCTCCTGTTTGATGTCAAAATGCGCCCGCCCCGCTGGTTTAGTTGCCAAGAGTTTGAAGCGTTTCGTGTCTGCCGACGGCGTCATTAAAACTTTGCCACCATAACACGAGTCCGTCCAACTCGTGGTGAAAGTCTCGTCCAAGCTAAAGAGATACACGTGAGCTGCGGTGAGATTGATGCAACAAAAGCTTACCCCTGTTTTTCTCTCACCTGAAGCGAAACTTAAACTTGTTGGTACGTTTGCGTGCAAAAAGGCAAAAATCGCTTTGACTGTCATGAACCTGTGGAATGTAGATACGAAAGAACTTTGTTCCGTAGCGCGCAACCTACAGCGGCCAGTCAAACCAAACGAATGAATCAGTGCTGCAGGTATGTAGCATTTCAACTTTAAACACATGCTACCTCTTCACCCGACACCAGCTCCATAACCAGGATTGAGAAAGCTGGTGGTGTGTGGTGCAAGAATGCCATCGGTCCAGTGACGTTGTCGCAGTCATCATGCTCCTGATGTCACGAAGCATGTCAGTGCCATTGCACATGTGCTCAATTATAGGCATCGATTCGTGTACCTCTTCCGTGGTTGTCTTGGTAGGACTCGTTTTGCCCACTGGGGCTATTGGGCTGCTCACAGACCTCGTGGGTCTTCCAGTGGTGACACCGGCAGATGCAGGTGGAATGGTGGCAAGGCGAGTGCCATCATGTTTGGACCCTGCATTTCTGTCTACCGGCACCACCGGTGGTTCATCTTTACGTGAGTCATTCACGAACCAGTCTTGGCATTCATCACCGTCACTGCCATCTGAGTCATGCTCGAATTCCTGTTTGAGCCTGCAGACAATTGTTGTCGGTTAGTCCTCACCCTATTGAGCAGCTAGTTCCTAAAGAAGAGCACCTCACCGGTTGGCAAAGTCGCCCATGGCACTATCCTCCATCATGTTGACTTGTTTGTGGTGCCAGCAGCCTCAAACTCCGAACTGGCAAGTGTAGCTCCCAGCGAGCTGGTTCTGGGCGTAACGGAGAGTAACGTCCTGGTCTCTGAGCAACTGGAGTCGACAATAGTCATTTGCATCTTTGAAATAGACGGTCTCCTGACGTCCAGAAGGTCTCTCGGAACCATGTTAAAGTGATGTGACTTCCTAATCAAACATGACTGATTTCATCTCGATTTCTGCTTCTTCTAATGCGAGTTAGCAAAAAGATACAACAACGGCGATAGATCCTTCCTTCAATCAAGGTGAGCTGGCGACATCTTCCATCAGACAGACTATAAGTCAATTGATCTTATCCCCACCCCAGGCTAAATGTGCCATGTTAGACTTGTCATCTATTAAAGTATTGCTCGCTCTTGTGCCGTGCACAAGGCTCTCCTTCTTGCTCATTGCAATGTCTCCCACTGCACCTCCAGTCCCCGAGACGCATTATGAATTAATTCGTGATGCAATTTTCGACAATGATCGTACTCGCGTCGCTGAGCTCTTGGCTTCACCTGGCGTAGACGTTGACCATTTTGATGCTGGTGGCCAAACCATGCTGCATCTCGCGTGCTTTTGGGGTCGAATGGAACTGACCAAGCTGCTACTGGCTGCAGGAGCGAGTCTTAAGACCAAAAATGCTGCTGGATGCACAGCACTAGACCTTGCTACGCATTGGGGTCATTCGGCAGTAGCAGAGGTTATTCGGCTGCGTGGAGGTAGCAGTGTCTGGGAGGACAAACTCGGATCGCTGCAGTTGGAGCTAGAAGACCTCACTCTGCGAGCTGGACATCTCGAGACGCAGAACAAGGATAAACAGCGTCGACTCGAGGCAATGGCGAAAGAACTGCAAATTGTGCAAACGGAGCTCGCAGAAGACAGAAGTGCCCATTTACTGACGATGAATACGCTGCAGCGATCTCAGCAGCAGCTAAGTAGTCAAACGGAATTGAACCAGCAGCTTAATCAAGAGAGGGATAGTCTCTCAATGCAGTTGAAGGCATCAATGATAGCACAGGCCAATGCTGAGAAAGCGAGTGAAAGGGCAAAGCAGGACATGACAGCGCTCAAAGCACACCGCGATGATATTCTGGCCCAGATGCAGGAGAGCGTGAAGAAACAAGAAGAAGCCGCTCACAATTGGCAACGTGCTGAAGTGGCGGCAGCGATTTCAGACTCGCAACGCAACTTTGCATTTGCGGAGCGTGACCAGTTCCATCGTGCACAATTGGCCACGGTGGCTGATCTCTTGGTCACTACGGAACGCCTCGGTGCTGCTGAACAGGAACTTTTGACGCTCAAGTCTGATCTAGCAGAACACATTTTCGAAATGAAGCGCGAGCAACGCAATCAAAAGCATGCCGCTCGTGCGGTGGCCTCAACTCAGCCTAATCAACTCAATCAGGTTAGCCGTCGACCAAACACCACACCCGTCCTGATGACTACAATCAACGAAAAGAAGACACAAAAGCCCGAGGAAGTCCAACAGATCCTTCAGAAAGCGAAAACAACATCGAAGAAAATGTTTTCGCTCGCAGCGAGAGACTATGGAGACCGTGTTCGTATTGAGGAGCAGAAAAAGCTTCGTGACCGTGTACAACGTCAACAGCAAGTGGAAAATCAGTATCGTGCTCATGGGCTTAAAGCTGCTGTGGTGGACGCCGAGGTCTTCCAGGAGGAATTTGTGTCTACGGTGCAAGCATTCGCGTCGTCGCGAAACGAGAAGTGGCAGAACCTCAAGCGTGAGAGAGATCGTCAAGCACGCTTCGCTGCCAATACACTTGCTCGACCAATCTCCACAGCACCACAATCAGAGCAACAGCACAATCCAGCTTTTAGCTTGAGCGGGACGATAAACTTCGGTTTGTACAGGAAGTATGTGCCACCGTTATCTTCGACTGCACAGGCAGCAGCATTGAGACCTGCGACTTCTTGTGTGGAACTACGAATGCACGCTGACTTTTTGGCAGAGACTAACAAGAAAGCAGCAGAGCAGCAACAACGTGCAGAATTAATTTACAGAGAAGGAGAAACACCAGGCGTCATTTTGCCCATGGTCTGAATCAAAACGCGTCAGTGTTGCTAGCTACTTCGAAGTAGATGATACCGAAGTTCATCTACGATTATGTTTGCGGATGATGCAGAAAACGTTTTGAAGAAGGTGTAGTCTTTTGCCGTTGGTGACAGCAGGATCACTTCGCCTACGTCCAGCAGGAGTAGCCGACTTTGGTCGCTCTAGTCGACGTCGTTGTCCTGGTGGTGATGTATGGAGCTGCTTTAGGTTGGAAGACGCTGTGAATAATGGCGAGCTTTTTTGTCGAGGAGAATGATTGATCGAGGACCCCGTGGGTTTCTGTGGTGTTGACATGGGGGCCAAGTGCACGATCATACATCCTGACAGCGGATCGAACCTCTCTAGCGGTTGCTGTTGATTTCTCGATATTGCAGCATTCACAGCAGCAGTTCTGGATGCGTCCAGCACTTGGGCGACTTGAGCTTGGTTGATCTGTATCATCGCTGCGAGCTGCTTGGTCTCCTTTTCATTCATGGCACGCGTCAGTGCCAATGCCTTCTGCGAGTGGGCAAGTTGCGCTTTTGTTTTTCGAGGTCTCGCCGATGCTTCATACGCTCCTCCGAAGCAACTTCTAGTTCAGCAGATACCTCGCGATGGCTGAGAACGAGATGGTGCATCTTGGTGCGCAGCTTGTTGCACAATTTTGCGTCTCCACCACTAGTAGGAGCATTCTCCAGAGCCTCAACGCGATCCTCAAGCACTGCATTGGTACACTGCAATTCTCGGAACGCAATGGCGAGACTTTTTTCTCGTTTTCAAGACATTTCACTACCTCGACATGAACCAAGCGCTGCTCTTCTAGCTTGGATAATGTGAATCCGTGCACCAACTCTGTGAGATCATCAGCGAAAGAACCTAGCTGAAGCACTAACTCCTCCCGCGTACGTTGGAGGAAGGTTTGTGTCAATGCAAACAGTTCCCTGGCCCCCTTCTCATGATTCTCGATCGCCACTATTTGACTATCAGCAGAATGATCGTTTGCTTTGTCCAGCGCTTCGAGAGTGTGGTGCAAGGAGCATTCCTTCCAGAGCTGCACGTTCGAGTAGAATTCACGCAGCGGTTGTGGTATATCGGACTTTGACACTGTCTTGATGCGACCATTCTCGATATCACCATAAAGCTCTTCACACTGCTGTCTGAGCTTGTCCAGCCGCATCCGGATCGATAAATGCAGCGGTGGGGTAACATTGGTGATTGGACTCGCCATTCGTGTCGAGTAAGGCTTTGTGAGGCAGGTATATAAGGTTGGAACGCACTTGATGAAGAACGGAGCACCATCGCATGAGCGCACTAGTTCACATATTTTTAGTGGTGGACGTCGACAACGCCTTCCGTGCTCGTCACATGACACGAGTTCTCCTCAGGCCCTTCTGCTATCCAGTAGTTCATTTACTGCTCCTGATCATGCGGCAGACAGCTTCATTATCGACTGAGACTTTATTGCCACCGACGTTAGTGCCTGTCAGTGGTAATGGTTTGGACACGTCCTACCGCGACGTCATCCTGCCATTGAGTCGTCACGAGCTTGTGTTGTCCATCGGCAAGTACGTCGTGCTCCAGAACACACAGAGCCAGGAGCTCAACTTTGTCACGGGACAGGATCAATCGTCTGGGTCACTCGGAGAAATCACCGCAATGGCATTGTGCGGCAAACGTCAACACCTCTCAGTGTGTCGAGCGGCTGTGAAATTCGACGATGGGGTCGCTGACAGCAGCAATTCACCAGCTTCAATCTCGATCTACAAAGTTGGAGCAAGAACCGACTCAGCTTCTGGCAAAGGTGGCGGCGGCACACGACGAATTTTGCTGCTCAAGACGCTCACTGTGACCTGGACCGACCGGTTTGTCGGTACAGCATTGTCTCCCGATGGAAAACTTGTCAGCGGACAAGGTCTCAATGCGACCTGGGGTCTTGGTGTGTGGGACTGGGGTCGTGGAAGACAAGTAGCACTCACAGACGTGCACTGCCGAGTGTCTCGAGTTCGCTTCAACCCCATTGACATGGCTCAACTATCCACAAGCGGTGGGCATTTAATGCGCATCTGGACATTGTGCGAGTACACGCTGAAGCCCTTGGCAAGCTTCAAATCGGGCGATGAGACTAAGGTCAAAAGCGTTATGAGCTATGTTGACCATGCGTGGCTACCTGACGATGTGCTAGTGGCGCTGCTTGAAGATGGCGACGTACAATTGATTATAAATGCTGAGCTCGTTCAAACACTTCGTGCAGTGCACAAGGTTTGGGTCGTCTGCTGTGTATTAGCCCTTTGAACAATGGTGAGGGTTGTCGTGGGTGGCACTCACGGTCTCGTGTCAGTTGTACGAGTCGCCTCCAAAATGCTAAGAGCAAACGAGAAGGAGATGCATCTCCAGCGTCGAATGCGAATACCAAATACGTAAGTGACATACTCACCTTGAAGCGATAAGTGACCTGCTTCTCGACTTGCAATCTGACATTGTGATTCTCGCTTTGTTCCCAGAGAACGTATTGTAAGTGTGACAACGGATCCTGCCGCAGCCATGCTGCTCTGTTGTACCGAAAAGGGCTACGGAACGTATGACCTCAGTAACTTGTGCCTTCTGCGCGAAGACGACGAAGCTATTGCTCTGAATTTTCTGTCCTCCACACCTCTATCAGAGCAGATGGAACGACTAAGTGCAGCTTCTAGACGTCCTTGCTTCGCTGCAGCCTGCCATCTCCCTGACGGAGATTCAGCAGTTCACGTGTGGAACCAGTCGGATTGCCACGAGTGCTTTATAGCTGAACCGCTGGAGCAAGCACCGTTGAGTCTTGATGTCCACCCAGCAGGCTCCGAAATCTTGGTGACGTTTTCGTCAAAGCTTCAAATATTTTTCGTATTGCAGGACTCGTTGCGCCTGGGGTTTGAGTCACAGCAAAGCAGCTCTCACTCGCACAGTATAGCTCAAGTGGAGCACTTTTTGCAGCCGTGCATGCTACCAACAAGGACATTTTCGTGTATCGAGGATTTTCGAGGATGCAGCGCGAGCCACAACTCGTGGGCATTTTCAGTGATTTTCACGACTCTATCGCGAGCTTTCGGTGGACTGTGCACGATAGCAGTTTTTTGTAGTAGATATTGGTGGAGAATTGCGGCACTGTCGACTGAATTGGCAGGCTGGTGGAGAAATTGAGGACCTTGTGGTAACTCATGGAGTGACACAGACGCTGGAGTCGAATAATACCATTGTAGCTTTTGCAAGCAGCTACCTGTGCCATGACAGTCATGACTACGCTGTGTTTGTGGCGGAAAAGCGCAGTCAAAACCCTCACAGTCGAATTAGCAACAGTCAATGCATTCTGCGCGCATGGGTAAATGGTGAATTGGCGTTTGATGCACTTCACAGCTCAAACGGAGGAGCGGGCGAAAATGTTGGTTTTGAAATCACTGCACTTGAAACAGGGCCCGGCTTGGGTGCTAACAATGAGAATGCCCACCCGAACCTGCTATTCACTGGAACAACAAATGGTGGCGTGGTCATTTTCGGTTGGAAGCGTGGCCCGCGACATAGCGAATGTCACTCAACGCTAGTGTTGTCACCTGCAATAAAGCGTGTCGACTTACACACTGCTCCAATTGTGGGACTATTCTACGCATCTCGTTCTAGGCTTTTGATCTCCAACGCGCGGAACGGCGTAGTTTTGTCTTGCAAGTTAACTCGTGAAGTGCCTACCGACAGAGAGAGCTCTGCTGCATTGGCTGTCGCTATTCGAGACGACCAAAATCTTCACGGCTTGTCCATTAATGCATTCTCGACTATTTGCCAGGCTGACGAACTTGCTGTATACGACCGCAACAAGGTTGAGCTGGGCCGCCTCAAACTACTGGACCTCGAAGGCGAGTTGCAACAGTTCAAAATGGAGAACGAGATGCTCAGTCGTCACATGACTGAACAACGTACGCGATTTGAAACTACGCTGCAAGGTGAACTTTCAACTTATGCTCGCACAGCAGAGGAGGAACAACAAACTTTGCGTACAGAACTGGACGCTCGGATGGGTGGAGCTATCCATGAACGTGAAGAAAGACTACGGTCCTTGTCTGAGGATGCACGATCTGCACAGGACCATTACTTGGTTACTTTGGAGAAAGCCCAGAACGAATGCGACTCACTGCGGGAACAACTTCATGCTACGAAAATGGACTTGGAAGACGAGCGTAAGCGAGCACAAGAGCGAAGTGCAGTTGGAATTTGAGAGGAGAAAGCAAGTTCGAGAGGCTAGACTTCAGCTTGAAAGTACGAAGATAAAACTCACCGGCGAGCTAGAGATCACGCAAAAGAAGCTGCAGGAGGTCCTCAGACAGCAAGACCAGGACCAGTTGGTTCAGATGGGACTACTTGCTAGCTCGATCGATCGCGAGAAAGAAAAAGGAGCGCAGCAAATTGCTGACAGGAACGGCAAGATTGCTGCATTGAATCAAGAGGTTAAGATGCTACTCGGGGCCCTCACACAGAAAGATTGCGAGCTACAGCAGATGAACAAGGGGTATGAAGAACGGCTTCGAGATATTGAGGTGTTGCGTGAAAAGCTAGCTGACGAAAAAACGCTCACAAAAGGCTAGTGCGCGAGAAAAACCAAAGTGCAGCACAACTTGCTGAACAACGGCGTTTGTACGAAAATCTGCAGCGTCTCGACGGTGTGCACCGATCACAACTAGAGCTCCTGCAAAAACACTTGTTGCCTAAGGACCGCGAATTGGCGCAGATGCAGCAGCATCTAACTCAGCTGCACGATGCCAACCAAGAGGTTGTGGTACAGTCAAATATTAGTGATCGACTGCGTGTCGAGACGTCTTCGATGGCTAAACGCCAGGAGCATGACTTGGACACAGCACTAAAGCGCCTGGAGAGAGTTCGTCACTCCATAGTCGTGCTGCAGGAAGAACTGGGCGAGCTTGTACGAAGAAGTGCGGTACAGGAGAAGAGCACTTTAGTAACGGAGATAGGCCGATTACACAAGCGTATGACACGACAGCTCGATGCGCTGCAAGCTCGAGGAGACTCGGCCGATGAGGTGAATGCTGAACTGCATCGCCAAAATCGCTTCTTACTGCAGAATAAGCATTCTTTACGTCGCCAGGTGGAGGCTGGCAACCGTGAAAAACACAAACTTGCTGCAGCACTATCTTACCAGAATGCGTCTCTGATCAGCGAACTCAACACACTTCGACGAGCAAACAAAGAATTAGATCGAAGGCTCAAGCGTTATGACGAGCTGGGCGAAAAAGTGGTGGAGCAGCTCGGAGCACTCAATCGTCGCGAGTTGAACAGAGTGTTAGGCCTGAAGTCCCTGAGACCGATGACGACTCGACTGGAATCGATGGACGCAGCTCGGTACTTCGTACACAAGCCACATCACCTTTAACCACAACAACTAGAACTAATAACCAACTCTTCACTGGCAGAAGGGGTCCTGAACGGATGAAAGCACGCCCGAAATCAGCAGCAGTAGGACACACACGCAGGGGAACTTTGGTTTAACAAGTGGCAACTTTGCGATCAAAATCTAGTGCTAGATTTTGAGAAGATGTTTGGATAGCAAGACTTGACTGAAGACGTTTTGCTACGATGAACGTTGCTATTAACGCAGTACTCAAGGAAAATGCTCAATTTCGAGGTTACTTTGCTCGTTATCTTACTCTTCTACCTTTTCTGTCATCCATAGCTGGTGTGCTTTGTTGAATTAGCCGACGCAAACACTCTGGTACGTGGGGATCAGGTATTTAATGTTGATGAAGGCATCATCACCGCCGTGCGACTCCATGATCTCGAGTGTCTGCTGGATGAGATCACCGAGGTTCAGCTGCTTGCGCTGGCCATAGTCAATGGCGTCGCCGATGTTGTCTGCAGGAACAAAAAATAGGTAAAATTTTTAGCAAACAGATTTCAATGTAAGAACCCACGCGATCGCTTACCGTTCTTGCGGATAAAGATGTTGAGCACAGGCAAAATCTGCCGGTAGTACGGCACCAATGCCTGGCCGATTAGTCCTGGGCCGCTACCAGGCTGTGCAGCTGACTCACACGTCACCATGAGCTGCAAAATGTGGAGGGTCTTGACCAAGATACCAGCATTGCGAGTGTTGAGAGCGTCTAGCATGAGAGTACACATTAAAGTGAGTTCAACATTGATCGCTGCAGCACGCTTTTCAGGCCCTATTCAACGTACTCTTGATCGGGATAATGAGTTGTGGAATCACCGGCAACACCTTGTTGCTGGCATTGATAAGCATGTCCTTAATTCCCTGCTCCGACAGGAAAGCATAGGGCTCCTCAATCTCGCGGAGACCATCGAAGAAGATGGGGAGGTAGTGGTGGAAGTCGAGCTGCAACAATCACAATAAGTCATGTCAGTTCAAGACGAGTGCAGTAATTTAGATGTCCTTTTCGTTGGCAGAAGGCATACCTTAGTGATATCAACTTTCCAGGCTACCATGTTACGGACGCCACCGTGGTCGATTTGAATCGGCAGGTCACCACGCTCATAGAACCTATTGTTTATCGAGCCACAAAGTGAGTACAACAGGCCGTGCTTCCTGTCGCGATTACGACGAAAATTGCTGTTCACCTTCTGAAAGATGTGTCGGGTGGGTTGGAGCGTTCTCTGAATGCTACCGGTTGCTGGTGACGAGAACGCGGGGACACAACTTCATTTTTCATAGCCTTCTCCAGGTCTACAGTTCCTCCAGTGCCCTGGCCTTTGCGGAGAAAGCCTTCCGTCGTGTGGGGTTTGGAAGGCTTTGATACGGAGAAAGCACTAATGTGCTGTGAGTCGTCGACTTTTACATTTGTCGGACGCCGCTGTGTTAACATATACCAACGTCAGCTTCAAAGCAGACCTTGTACTAGGTCAACTCCATCCTACCTTGGAAATCACTGCGGTCGTGTCGAAACAGCTCCCTGTCTCGGGCAACGCCATGTTCTTGGGCACGATCCGCGTGCTAACGTTTGGAATGCGGCCTGACATGATTTCGCCGGGCGAGGAACTACTCGCAGCGCTTAGAGGATGAAGGACGCCTGGACTAAACCGACTAACTCACGCTTTCTGCTTTCTTCACTGCAGTCGCTCTTTTCTCAAAGTGGTCGATGCCCAGAACAAAACGCCCCAGCTCATTCCTCAAGAGCAGATAAATAAAGAAGACGCCACGCCAGCCAAGACGGCCAAGCCCTTTGGCCAAGTCCTGCTTGGCGATAAAAATGGAGACAAGTTCGCATAGATAGCTGCACGAATCTCGTCTTATGCGGCTCATATGCACCAACATGAGGATAAGGTGCAAATGAATGTTGTTACTCTACATGACTAGATAGATATACAAAGCGCCCAGGTCGCCAGTCTCAGCTCAGACCCAATGGATGCGGCATCGTGGGAACTTGTGCTTGACGATGGAGAAGTACGCCGCAGTGGTGTCCATATCGGCGCAGGCACCGATGTAAAGCGTTTCTAGTGGAATTTTCCTCCTGACGAGTGTACGGAAGACTGCAATCGTGAGCTGGTTACAAGCCTTGATATTCAGGTGCAGTAGCTGTGAGCAATGCAAGACAACGACCGATAATCCTGCATCTGTGATGTTGTAGCAGAACTCGAGTGATAGTCGCTTTAAATTTGACGCTCGAGAAGCCATTGCCTTGAGACCAGCATCGTCGAGTGCCACGCACCCTTGAAGCAGCAATGTGGAAAGCTGTGTACACCCAGAAGTAATAGCCGCCAGGTCTTTGTTCTGTAAGGCCCGGCACAGTGAAAGGTTGAGCGATTGGAGCTCACTGCACTCGGATATTGCTGTGAAAGTGGCGCTATCGAGAGATTGAAGCGCGCCGAGGTTGAGCGAGCGTAGAGTATATCGGTTGGCCGCTATCAAAGCAGCTATACCTTGATCATCCATAGCTGCGCACCCACTCAGATCCAGCGTGGACAGTTCACAGATAGGCATTGCCGCTTTAGCCTGTGCAGTCAGCGTGATGCTGTAGAAATCCGACCCGTGCACCTTGGGACAGCGCGCGAACGACAGCGACTTAATATTACGCTGGAATCTCATGAGGTATCGAAGCGCAGGACCAGAAATCTAGCCGAGACACAATTGGTCAGTGTCAACGCTCTAATCGATCAACCCCATCACGAAATGCCTACCTTAAGACAGCGATCGAGCACGACCTCTTCCAGGGAGAGAGAGGCGTGTTGAGCCAGCGCCACGACGGATCGGTCCGTAATATGACGGCACATCGTGAGGTTCACCTGCGCCAGCAATGGGCAATTGGCTGCAATGGCGATGATGCCGCCGTCCCGCACGCGTGAGCAGCCCGTCAAGTCGACCTTGGTGAGTTTCGGACAGGCACGCGAAATCGCCACCAGTGACTCGTCCGTGAGCTTGATACAGTGCAGAGCCAACGTCTGCAGACTGGCACAGCGACAGAGCTGCTCCAACGCAGAGTCCGAGATTTGCTTCGACTCGACGTCCACATGCCGCAGTTGTTCACGCCCCAGCCCTTTCACAAGATGAGACAGCAGGGGCGACGTGACTCTCGGTCCATAGAGCGCCACGCTCTGCAGTTTCGACGCCTCAACTGTCAAGTTCCTGCCGCTTTTGCTGCGAATCGGCGGACGCTCCAGCAACGCCGCCGCTGCCGCCTCCAGCTCGTGCTGGCCAGTGCACCACGTCTGCAGCGGACACCCAAACTACAGGAGTTAGCCACCTGCAATCGCTTTCTAGATTTTCGCTCCAAACGGACGCACCAAGTCGGCGTGCTCTTCGTGGTGCACTGAGGCGAGTGCCAGTCGTCGCCAGCGCTTGGAGACTCTCGCCAGTCCGTGCCAACGGTCCTGGAGATGCACGAAAATGCAAACGTGCTCCAGCAGCAAATGGTCCGGCAGTCGCTCAAGACTCATCACGAACTCCAATAGCAGCCTTCAGCTTCAGTCAATTCTACAACTAACTGCACAGACAGCAAGTCGCACACTGCAGTTTTTGCTTGTGCGCACGAAGAGACACACTCAAAACCGCCGGCCACTTCAACTTGGGACGCTTTGTCCGTCCTCTCCGGTCCGCTGCATCCGCCCCATCTCAGCTCATACAGAACCCAAGTGCATTATAGAGTATGGAGCTCCTCGCGGACGTGCACGAGCTGCACCGTCGCGGGCTGCTCTCGTCGGCGCAGCAGCAGCAGCTCGAGAGCGCTCCCAGTTCGCCGTCCACTTGCGCTCAAGTGTCTTCTCTGCTGCTCCAAGAAGCGGACGCCATCGTGGAGCGCGTGCGCCAGCAGCACGACGCGCAGGAGCAGCAAGCGATGGGCAACTCCGAGCTGGCGGCCGTGGCTGTGGGCGGCGCGCTGGGCGCCTTGAACGCCTGGCTGCGGCCCGCTGCGGCTCCAGCCAAGGCCACGCTCTGGGCCAGCGCCTACGACGGCGCCGTGGCCTCGCTGACCGTCGCCAAGCGCAAGCGCCGCGTCCAGCAGCTCTCACTCAAGCAGCTTAGCGGAGACGTGGCCCATTGCACGCACCTTGTGCTGTGCGTCAACGGCTTCATGACGCAGAGCGACGACCCGAAGCGCAACTGGCGCGCGTGGTGCGGGGACGAGCACGCGGCCGTGTTTGCCGTGCAGTGGGAGGCGGGCGACGCCGCAGCCTGGAACGACTTCTGCGCACATGTGGACGACAACTTCGGCAGCTCGTCTGTGAGCGCCATGGTCGCGCACTTCTCAGGCAATCCGTGGCACAGCGCACAGGGTAAGGCGATGCAGGTGGGCGTCCTGCTCGCACACGTGCTGGCGGAGCGCCCGGCGCTGCTGAGAGGCCGCAAGCTCGCTCTTGGGCCACTCGCTGGGCGGCGCCGTCATCTACTCAGCGTTCCAGGAGATGGCCAAGATCCGAGCGGAGGGGAAGCAGGAGCTGCCGCTCGTCACCAACGCCGTGAGCTTCGCGGGCGCCTTCATCCCGGACGCCCAAGGACTCGAGAACGTGACGAAAGGACTGGAGCCACAGAACGGCAAGTTTATCAACGTGTTTTCAGCGCGTGACGGCGTGCTGTCCAAGCTCTTCTGGGCGCTGCAACTGCCGGGTCCGAACAGCGCAGCAGCGGCCGGCTGCCAGGCCGTCGCCTTCGCTGCTGCTAGCTGCGTGAACGTGGAAGTGTCCGACCTGGTGGTGCCGCGCGTGGAGAACCACTTCGGCCACGGCTACTCGCAGTTCATGGAGGCCATCCAGACGCGCGTGCTGCCCCACCTGACCCAGCCGTAAGCTCAACACCCACCTACCTCTCCTACCTCTTCCTCTACTTGAACATCTTGCCGAAGACGCTCTTCTCCTTCTCCCGAGCCTCCGCGTCTTGCTTCTTCTTGAGCTGCTGCAGCAGGCGCATCTCAGCACGCACGTTGGCGTCCTTGGGCTCCTCCTCCAGCAGCTCCACCAGCAGCTTGTACGCTCGCTCGTAGTGCTCAAGCTGCCGCAGCGCCTGCGCCTTCCGGAAGCGCGCCTTGCTGTGCGTGGGCTCGAGCGCCAGCGCCTTGTCGCAGCAGCTCAGCGCCTGCTCGGGCGCCTGCAGCAGCTTCAGGTGGCACAGCGCCATGTTGGCGTGCACCGCGACCTTGAGCGCGTCGATCTGCTGGCCCTGCGCTTGCGTGGCGCTCACGTCCGCCGCCCCTGAGCGTACTGCGCCATGGCGTCGCCCTGCACCGACAGCCCGTTCACGTAGGCGAAGACCTGCGCGTAGCAGCGCAGCGCGCGCTTCAAGTCGGCGCTGCGGACCAGCAGGTTGCCCTGGCGCTTGAGCAGCTCGCCCTGCTGCAGCTTGTCGGCCACGGAGAGACGCCCCATGCGCGGCTTCCAGCCGGCCAGCAGCTCCTCGTCACTCGGCTCCATGTTGAGATTTTGTCATGTCGTTTTTTGTATGCGGGTGGGTGATACGGAAAGAAGTGCGGGAGGATGTGAGAATGAATAGGTGAGACGGGGGAGGGAATAGTGAGATCAAGAGAGACGCGACGTCAGACGTGATACACGCCGTTTAACGCATTTCGTCAAGTATCTCGTGCGTCAGCAGAGCCACACACAGTCGGCTGCTTGCTCTATTGGAGACTGACTGACTATGAGTGGGGTCACGACGCTGTCCGAGGACGACTACGCGCTGGAGGACATTTCGTGGGACGAGATCGACAAACTCAAGTACTACGTGGTGGGCCCCACCATGTTCCTGGCCGTGCGCGCCGCCGTGTACCCGAGCAATCTGGTCAAGACGCGTCTGCAGGTGCAGTCGCGCACCAAGCCTCTCTACACGGGCACGTTCAACGCCTTCGCCACGATCCTGCGCCAGGAGGGCGCGCGGACTCTACAAGGGCTTCGGAGCCAGCACGGCCAACGTGGTCACGGGGAATCTGTACATCTCGGTGTACGAAAAGACCCGCAAGGTGTTCAAGGACCACTCGACGGTGAGGAGCGACGTTCAAAGCGCGTCGTAGTGCTGGAGGAACTCACGGAACTCACGGCTGCCAATTGCCAATTGATTGTTGGTGCTGTGTGTGTTTTGCTGCAGATGGGGGACCAGTGGGCCAACTTTGCAGGCGGAGCGTTCGCCTCGCTCGTCTCGCAGACGGTCGTGGTGCCCCTGGACATCGTGTCGCAGAACATGATGCTGAGCGGACAGGGCCACGACGAGCGCAAGACGCGGAGCGGCATAAGAGCTTCCTGGCCGTGACCAAGCAGGTGTACCGAGCGGAGGGCCTTCGCGGCTTCTACAGGGGCTATGTGCCGTCCATCGCGACGTACGCGCCGTCGTCGTCCATCTGGTGGGGCTCCTACGGCCTGCTCGTGCCCGTGTACTACAACTTGATGAAGCCCTGGGAGACGGACCCGTTCTGGAAACAAGGTGAGCGAAGGAAGTGTGCGGTGGTGAGGACGTAAGCAACGGCTGGTTGATCGCGTTGTTTGTTGCAGTGGTGGCCCAGGGACTGAGTGGTGCGAGCGCCGGCATCATCACGGGCGTGCTGACCAACCCCATGGACATTGTGCGAACCAAGGCGCAGGTGTACACGCAGTACGGCGCCATGGACACCCTCAAGTATATTTTAAAGAAGGAAGGCCCCATGGGGCTCATGACGGGGCTCTCCGCGGTGCGTAGCTGGCATGCTGAGCTGCATCGAATGTCCGACAACCAAAAACTAACCTTCCTGGTGTTTCTTGTGCGCAGCGGCTGCTGGCGATGGGTCCGTCGGGTATCCTCATGGTCTCATCGTACGAGTTCGTCAAGCGCGTGTGTCGGAAACCTCAAGACGAGCTGGACTCGCCATCTCCCACCGCCTAAAACCAACCGTGCTATACAGTAGAGACACCTACACTACTTATGATACAGTAGACGGTGTTGAACCCAATGGACCCTGCTTCAATATCAGACGTCCACCAGCGTCCGCCCATCTGTAGCCATCTCCACCCCATCGTTCATTGGCTAAAACCCCGCACAACCTTCCCACACAACATACTTAAGTACCCCGAGAAGCTCCAGCCACCAGCACCACGTAGCGACCATGACGCAGGACGACGACGCCGCCGTGGCGCAGGCGCGGGCGCAGCTGTCGGAGCTGCAGCGGCAGAGCGCGGCGCGCCAGGCACTGCGCGCGGCCAACGCGCCTTCGGTCGTGGCCTCCGTCCGGGCGCAACTGTCGTCGCTCAAGCTCAAGTCGGACATCAAGCGCTCGTCCGCCTTTGTCAAGAAGCTGCGCGTGCTGTCGGACGCCAACGCGGACAGTTTGCTGCGGGACGCAGCCGAGCTCAACCTCACACGCTACGTGAGCGAGTGCGTGGCGGCGCTGGCCGACGCGCCGCTCAAGCTCGCGGACCTGCAGGCGGCCGTGCGTGTGGCGTCGCTGCTGCACCAGCGCTACGCCGACTTTGCGCCCGGCCTGGAGGCCGCGCTGGTCGCAGGCTTCGGGGCCTCCTACGCGTCGGACGACAAGAGCAAGATGGTCAAGAGGCGCCTCGTGCTGAGGCTGCTGGGCGAGCTGTTTCTGGCCGGCGTGCTGGACGACGTGCAGGTTGTCGCCCACATCGTGCAGCGCGTGGCCAAGAGGGAGCAGCCAGGGGCCAGCAAGAGAAGCAGAGGCAACATGTCGGTGGTTGTGGGGGCGGCCAACGCCACGTCGCAGCAGCTGGAGGTGCCGCTGCTCGTGAGCTTCGCCAAGTCGGTGGGCGTCGAGTTCTTGGGGGTGCAGCCCAAGAAGTACAAGGAGCTGGAGAAGCAGCTGGACGGGGATGAGGGTTTTAAGGAGTTGATGGACGAGCAGGCCGAGCTTGTGCCCAAGAACGTGCAGCAGGAGTGCTTGGCCTGCTTGCTGGAGGCCTACGACATGATCTGCAAGTTTTATCTGGCGCAACACGCGACGTTCTTGAAGCTGGAGGCGAGGAACGAGAAGGAGGAGGCCAATCGCGGAGAAGTGACGGACGAGCACGTGCAGGAGCTTAAAAACGCCAAGCTGCTGTTCGAAAAGCTGCAGACGAGTGTGAACTCGCTGGCAGATGCGCTGGATCGTGAAGTGCCCCCGCTCCCCGTGGAGGAAAAGGACGATGGGTCAGGACGTGGCGGCATTTTGGTCTGGGAAGGTGGAGAAGGCGGCAGCCGCGAGTTGAGCCGCGACGGCCCTTTCGACGACGAAGCTACGCGGTCTTTCTATGAAGATCTACCGGACCTGCTGGAACTAGTGCCCGCTGTGGTGCTTGGACTCACCGAGGCAGACGTCGCAGAGCTAAAGAAAAAGAAAGAATCTGCTGCAGCTGAAACACCGGAGGAAGAGGCAGACACCGAAGCTGATGAGGAAGATGACACTAATGCTGATGATGACGGAAAAGCAGGCGGCGATGTTGATGATGCAGTTCCGGAAGACCTGGAAGCGGAGGAAGCTAGTGCAGCAGATGCAGATGCAGATGAAGAGGAGAGCAAAACCAAAGAAGAAGCAGATGAGAGTACTGCGAGTACGGGCACAACAACTTCATCAGCCAATACGACAAACAGCTACCACCACCAACTGGACGCATACTTTGCCTCTTTGGAAGATTTGGTTAATCGGGACCGCTGCGACAAAGCCGCTGTGGAATTCTGCTATCGCAACTCCAAGGCAACGAGAAACCGCTTGGTTAAGACGCTGTACGCTGTGCCACGAACTCATTTGGAACTACTGGCGCATTACGCACGACTGGTTGCCACGCTGCAGAGTGTGCTAAAGGAAGACATCGGCGGAGAACTCGTGAGTATGCTCGTGGGTGAATTCCATGGGCTGATTAAAAGGCGGAATCAGTTCCGACTGGAGTCAAAGATTAAGAACATCCGTTTCCTGGCGGAGTTGGTAAAATTCCGGATTTGCCCGCCAAACACGGGTTTCCGGTGTCTACAGAAATGTTTCGCAGACTTTCAGGGACACAATGTGCACGTGGCAACGACATTCTTCGAGAACTGTGGCCGGTTCTTGTATTGTTCCAAGCACACGCACGTGCGTACTGTAAGCTGCTTGAATGTTATGATGAAACTCAAGGCAGCCAAGCACCTGGACCCACAACTGGAAACTCTTGTAGAAAATGCTTACTATATGTGCAAGCCGCCCGAGCGCGTGGAGCGCAAAGTGAAGCAGTACGACCCGATGTACTTGTTCTTGATTAAGGTGCTATACGAAGACCTTAACGGTTCGAACGTCAATAAGGTTGTGAAGACTCTTCGTCGGTTGCCATGGCAGGAAAGCGCTACTACTGGGATGGTACTAAAAGCTCTACTGAAGGTGACTAAGGGAAAAGTGATGCAGATGAAGTGGATTTGCGAGGTGGTAAAGGGGCTGTCGCGATATCACGATGAAGTTTTGGTCTTGTTGGTTGACGACGTACTGGAATATATTCGTTATGGCCTGGAGGTGAACGACTATCGCGATCACCAGCGAAGCCTTGGATATGTTAAGCTCCTGGGGAGATTTATAATTGTGGCTTGGTTAGCACGAACGTGGTGGTGGAGACGCTGTATCTCCTTATCAACCATTCACACGATCTGCTGACACTGCCACAATACAGCAGCGATAAAATTTCCCAGGCCCAAGTGCTAGAGATGAAGAAACGATTCCTGTTGGTGCCCGATATGCGATACGATCCTCGTGTGCCAAGTGAAGTGGACGGTCCGACTGAAGTGTTTCGTGTCCGCCTTGTAAGCGCCTTGATCGAGACCTGTAACGGCAGTGGAAATGCCAGCGCGGCAGGAACCAACAGTAACTCGAGTGAAAGAGGTATTTCTCGACCTCGCCTGGGGAGATTTGTGACCTTTTTCAGCGCTACCTTTTCTCCAAGACGGAGGTGCCGATGGAAACCGATTTTGTCGTGTTCGATCTCTTCGAGATGCTTAGCAGCAGCCTGAAAGACCATTTCAATAAGTTCGACACGTGGGAGGAGGTTGACCAAGCTGTCCAAGATATTTTGCGTGGAGATTTGGAGGAAGCTGAGCGACGGTTATCGAAGAAAAATGCAGCTCTGCTGATGGCTACGAACGGTTTAGAGAGTGTCGCCGAGGAGGAGGGAGTTTCGCTCTCGCAGCAGGGTGATGAAGAAGACGACTTCCTAGAAGATGAGGAGGACGAGTCCGATGACGATGACGACGACGATGATGACGAACATGATGAAGACGACCAGGCTGAAGGTGATGATGCTGACGATGACGACGAGGATGAGGACGAAGATGAAGACGATGAGGATGACGAGGATGAAGAGGATGAGGAAGAGGAGGAACACCTTATCATCCATGATCGCATTCAGAAGAGCGGAGAGGACGAAGAGTTTGAAAAGGCGTTCAAGTCGATGATGCATGGGAGTTCTGATACGCGCAAGCCTGTTGCACGAGTCAACGTGGACAAGATGGCTATCCCTACCGTTGTGAAAAGCTCAAGTTTGACACCAGCTGCCCCACGGAGTGTGCTTGATGCGAACGCCCCCGATGGCGTGGTGTTCCGTATGCTTCGCCGTGGCAACAAGGGCAAGGTGGAGGCACGCCAATTGATGGTGCCCGAGGAATCCTCGTTAGCACAGCATAGCCACCGCCAGGAAAACGCCGGAAAGAAGGAACAGTCTGAACTCAAGCGTCTTGTGCTGCAGAATATGGAGCGCGATGACTTCATGAGCGATGCACCCCCAATGGAAGGCATTCCTAGCTTTGGACCATCGCGTGCGAGTGCAACCTATAGCAACCAACCAACAGGGCAGCAGCAGGCAAACGAAAGCCGTATAGGTTTTGGAGGAGGCAGTGAGTGGAACAATGCCGAGTTTGGACTCCGTCGGGGTAAAGGATATCGCGGTATGAAGTAGAGTGCTCGCCAACGAATGCGTCGGCGATCAGGAACCTGGAATCACGTTGTAGGGCCCCCTGCCTGGTACCTGTGAACGACGGGTTGCTTTGCAGCTCGTGGAAGCGTCGACACTTAGATTTACTTTTAGCAAATCTGGTAAACCTTTGGTGGTTGCCGTGAGTGGTCTCCTGCGTGGAACAGCGTGCCTGGGAGGGAACGTCGACCGACGCCAGTGACGCGAAATCTTACCGAGGGATATCGCCACATCTGGACTTGTCTTGGGCGGCATAACGCTTGAGGATTGACGACTCTAAAGAGAAAGCACACCTAAAGTAATCAAAATAGGGGCATGGGCTGTTGGACGCGGCTACCGGTAGCAAATGCAACCTAACTGGTGCCGTGAAGTTCAATGGGCAAGGTTTCCACTTCTCAGTTATGAAATGGTTGACCAACGTAGTTATCCTTAAAACGCCAGCCTTTCTCACGAGGTTGTTTAAAGGTGCCCTGCAGATCAGTTTTGCTGTTCGAGCTGCCTCTACACGAACAGCAAACTACATGGTAAAGCATGCACAAACACACCAGCAGAGGTTTACACAAAATATAGCACGAGTGCCTTATTAACGGCGATAGCGGTACGAAAGCTCGTTGCTAGATCCTAGCAAGCCTGTTGCCAGGCGCCCGGTGCTCGAGTGAAGCCTCTTAGCACGCGGTGGGGGTGGCCTTGGTGGCAGCAGGGGTCACGGCGGGGGTGGTCGTGGTGGCAGCCGGAGCGTCCGTCGAGGTCGATGGGGCAGCCGTCGTGGCAGCCGGAGCGTCCGTCGAGGTCGATGGGGCAGCCGTCGTGGCGGCCGGGGCGTCCGTGGTCGTCGCGGCATCGCACTGCGGCTCGAAGTTGTTGGCCAGACTGTTGACGTTCATGACGGCGCCGCTCGTGGGGATGGTCAGGTCGCAGTCAGGCGGGTTGGTGGCCTGCACGTTCTTGATGAGCTCGTGGCAAGCGTCCACCTTGCACATAGCTGCGGTCTGCTCCGACGTCGGCAGCGCCGTAGCGTACAGCATGTTGTAGCCCGAGTCCGAGGCGCACGTGGTGAGAGCCGTGCCTTGCAGCAGACTCACCATCGACGTGTAGGCCGAAGCCTGCTGGGTGGCCGAACAGGCCTCACCGTTCACGGAGGCAACGAAGGCCAAGGCGGCGGCAGCGACAGCAAAGTACGTGTTCATGATTGTGAGGAGGGAGGGGAGGAGTCTGGAGTGGGCAGTAAGCGGCAAATTGGAGAATGAACAGAGTGTGAGGCAGCATGCGGCTCGAACGGAGAGGAAGGACGAGCGCTCACGCGGCCTGACTGGCTGTTCGAACAGCGGACAGGGATCCCAACTTCGAACAGCGCATTGTTGAGATTCGAGACACAGTCAAGCATTTGGTGCCCGATAATGATGATAAACGCGGTCCCGGCGTTGCATTATTGAGTGTATCCGAGCTGTCACTGCAAAGACCGGCCAGTGTATCCTGCGCTCGCTGTCGCAAAGCCGAGATCCTGCGTCTGCGTGGTGAGTAACGAGCGATAAAGTTGCACAAGTGGAGGCCCTGGTATCGAAGCTGACACAAACTTCGTGTGTTGGCCTTGCAGTTTCACGACGAAGGCGAATGACTCGGCCTCTGTCTTCATGTCTGCTCTGATGCCTTAAACCACTCATTCAACGCCACCAGCGCCTTGAATATTTGCGACGACGTCAATCGTTCCGATCCACGATAGCTGCAGTACTGGCATAGAGGCACACCTAGATACATCCTGCAGGTTCCCTTACGCGGCGGTCAGTAGATATGAAGACCACGATCCCTCAACGCGTATCTCATCAGCAACAGATTCGCCATCCCACGATCGCTGCTGCCAGCAGGGCTCGCCTCGACACAACTCGGCGCCGCTCTGCTCGCTCCCTCATTTTGCCGTCCGAACCTGATCCTGCCACATCCATCTACTCAACTCGACCCCAATGCGAACATCAAACTAACTGAACCACACAGCAAGATAACAGCAATAATGAGTACGTCTGTCATTGATCATATCCACTCCGTGTATCCTTGAGCTTGCACGATAGCACACATATGACCATGTCCAGAAACAACTTAGCATGCCGTGGCGGTCGACGTCGTCGAGTTCGTGGTCGTGGCGGCAGGGGTGGCAGCAGGGGCCTCCGTGGCAGTAGCAGTGCTGGTCGTCGCCGTCGGGGTAGCCGTCGTCGAGGCAGGCGCCTCCGTCGTCGTCGTCGTCGGGGCAGCCGTCGTCGAGGCAGGCGCATCCGTCGTCGTCGTCGACAGAGATGAGCACACACCCGAGAAGCCGCTCACCAGGTCGTACACGTTCAGCACCAGGCCGCTCGTCGGCACCGTCAGGTCGCAGTCCGGCGGGCTCAGCGCGGCCACCGACGAGATCAACGACTGGCAGTTGTCCGACGCGCACATCTTCACATACTGCGCGTCGTCCGGCAGTGACGTCGAGTACAGCAGGCTGAAGCCAGAGTCGTCGGCGCAGCCCTGGAACGAGCTCAGGGTCAGCACGCTGGCCAGCGTCGTGTACGCGGTGGTCTGCTGAGTCGACGAGCACGTGTCGGCAGCGGCGGAGCCCACGAAGGCGGCGGCAGCAACGGCGAGGACGGTCTTGGCGTTCATGGTACCTGGTTGGCGGGTTTGGGGCTGGTGTTTGGCTGTGCGGAACAGAGCAAGTTGTGGAATGAGGACAAGCGTGCTTGCTGCGGTCGGCAAGATACCTGCTTGGTGTCCGAAGCTCGATGTCGCGTTCGAACAGGAAGGATCGGTTGGGAGCCATGTACCCCGGTGTCTGGAATCATCGATACCGAAAATATGGCATGCTTCTTGTCAGACTTGGCGTGCAACGAAGCAGACGCTGATCGCCGCTATACCTGTACACTCCGATTATCTGTGGAGCACCAAAGCATCGTTGCCACCGTGAAACATACTCTTTCCAAGTTACTTGTAGTTGATTGACCTGTAAGTTTGGATGCAAGATAGCGGAAGAGCTCACCAGGATATGCAATTCACCAAAGCTGGTCTCCCACTGGCAGTGACTCACTGCACCCAGACAACAGCGCAGCCGGCTGAATTTCGGACGGTAGTACATGCAACTGCTCGCATATAGCCTCGTCACTTGGCACGAGAGGATCCCTTCAAATGCATGTCTCAGTTTCACTGCGCTGGCAACCAGAACCTGGCACTGAAAGTGGCAGCGCAGTCGCTGCTACGGATCAATGCTGGCTGCCACACCCAAGTTTACACGGGAGTTCTGAAAGAGAGATACGACCCATGCTGGGTCACAAGTTGTCTCAAGTTGGGACCCCCAACTCGCCTCGATCGATCTGAACG